>JANVCC010000044.1:971084-1150919 GCA_025345505.1 Todiramphus chloris collaris
GAAAGGAAAGGAAAGGAAAGGAAAGGAAAGGAAAGGAAAGGAAAGGAGGAAGGAAGATGCAGGAATAAGGGAGCTGGGAATAATAGGGCAGACTGGGAGATCCCTGAGAGGATCAAGAACCCTGTAAGCACAGAAAGAACTTAGAGGAGGTTCAGTTTGAACCCCTTTGGTTAACCATCCCTTCAAGATCTGGATCTTCTCTAGTTACAGTTACTTTGCAGTTTAACGGCCTGTTGTAGAGATCCTGATTGGGAGATCACTGTACAAGCAGGAGTCGTGAATCCACATAACACTGAACCTGAGTAGGTGCTGGTCTGAGCTGTGCTGTATGTACAGCATGTCTTTCATGCTGTGTCCTTACACATGTTCCTTAGCTGCAGCATAAACTTAGTTGATTTGATTGTAATAGAGGAGCCTACAGGTAGCTCCTGCTTGGTACCAATAATAATGCCACCTATGTGGCCCTGCCGTTATCTAAAGTGCAACAAGAAGTCCTCATGTGAACATTCCCTGTGAATAGAGTTGTTTTTCTATAAGAAAAATTGTAGAATATCTTTAGTGACCAAAAAGGAAGAAATTCTCCACAGACAAGATCTGTACAAGTATGCCAAGGGAAAATCCATCTGGGTTCTGTCTGATGCTGCATGAATACAGGGTTGCCAGCTTCTGAAGGGACATAAGATTTACTTTCTACCTATATGTCTCTTCTTATTCTATTCTATTAAAACAGCAGTTTTATTAAGCCATTCTTACTGAGATCCAGAAAGAACTCCACACTATCTATGTCTCTCACCCCATCCCTCTCCCCAGTGTAGAACACAAGAACACAAACATACCAAGGGTAACGTGTGGCATGCTCTCTGCAGAAAGTTTGATTTCGAAGCTCTGGCCAGATCCTACTGTCGTTGGAGTGTTGCCGTAAGAAGAAGGAAGATATTAAACATGCACATACGGCAGACAGAACAAGACATCACCAGCTTATTATGCAGAGATGAATATTGATGCTAGGTAGTAGAAATCCATCATTCCTGCAGTTACACAGCCTCTAATTCAGTGATGGAAAAGTACCTGTGATGGAGGCAAGGTTTTCTAGGGTACCATGTCCCCTTCTGGGATATTTATTCTCATTCTGTCCTCCTTCAATTTGCTGGAGCGTGCCCATAGCACAATTTAACTCCACTTTTTTTTTTTAAGTATCCCACCTTTATTCTGCCCTACAATCAGTAACCCTAGTTCTCAATTATTCACAATGTGCTGAGCTTTACAGCTCCTCTGCTCCCAGGCACAAAATGTCACCTGAGGCTTCCGCTGACTCTTTTCATGCCCAGACTCCCACTTAACTGCTGATATGCCCTCAGCCTTGCCACTGTTGCAACCCATCATAGTTCTCACCCTCCCTAATGGTACCAGTAGTGAGGCCCCATAGCCCTCCGATGAGCATGGCCTCATCTAGAATGCATCCTGCTACAGACAAATATTGACCAAGGCCCTACAAGGCCTCTAACAGTCAATGCAGTCACATGAGCTCGTATGGTGAATGCAAGTTGTGCTGCCTTAAAAGGTTTCCAAATGCCTAGAGCAAGGTTTGGGGAGAGAAGTGAGGTGAAAAGATGTATACATTCCTCCTTTACTGGTTTCTATCCCTAACATGGCTATTTTGGAAGAACCCATGAGAAAGTGATGTTCAACAGTGCCTCAGATTTCAGCTCTGTAACTGCTGTGGTGATAATCAGTGTTGTGAGTTCTTATTTTCTCTTGAAAGACTTCTGATATTCATGGTTCTCTCAATGCCTAAGCTTACTGCATAAGTGGATTTCCTAACAGGCTTATAAATATATTAACATTTCTTGAGCTCATGTTGGACAAGAAATCTTGCAAACATGATACAACACCTTCTGTTTATGGAAAAACTAATCTCATAGTTTTAAGACAATCTCTGTGTATTTGGGGAAAGGAAGACCATGACATAGGGCACTGGAGATAATGTCTGGAGACTGATCCTGCACACACCCAGTTCAGGAACTACAGAGTATAGCAATATTGCACAACAGTTTCTGATAGAAAGCTAAAACCTAAAAGCACAGTGGAAGTTTTGAGATTGTAACACTGTGGTCTACCGCTTGATCAACCTTATGGATTAACACAAACTGTCACTCACAGATGTGCCAATGTGTATCAGATAACTATCCTCATATCAAGAAAACTCATCTGGTTGCAGGGAAGGTTACGGAACCTCATCATACTAATTTGTAACACATCACACTTTTTACTGCAGTTTTGCATGTTGTGAAAGGCATTCTACTAAGTCCTAAACCTGTTACTCCTGGGCACGCCACACATGTGGAACTTTACATCTGGTCCGTCTGTATTTTTTCTTGTGGTGGTGATTATAACCCCTTTCATACCTGGTTGCATAGCTGGAGCCCAAGTCCTATTTCCACTAAGGTCATAGAAAAGACTGTCTTCACTTGCAACCTCTTCAAAGTCCTTGATCCGCTTACTATTCTGCTTGGACCATATAGGAGTTTCAGTCCATGTATTGTCTTGTGTCATTCCCCATTTTCCACATCACCTTCTTGGTTCAGAACAAACTTCTTTATTAGTTCTCTCTGTGCCTTCCCATTTTGTGCCACTAAAGCCTGTGGAATACTCCCCAGTTGTAGGAGTTCTGAAGTAATCTATATCCTTATATTTCTTGCTATTGAATAATAATACCCCAGAGAACAATGCTGGACTTTTTATGCTGATATTTTTTTACATTTCGGTCTGTTCAGTTTTGGAGTATGTAAAATTAGAATATGGAAAACAAGGAAAAATGCAGTTTGCTAAAAATGTAACCAAGAAATTACTAATGAAAAATGGTCTAAGCTTACAGGGAAGGTAAAGATTATGAAGTATCTAACAAATATAAACAGCAAGGTCTGAGAGATTGCATTTCTTTATATTATGAACTCTTCAATGACAATTCCAACAGAGTTAACTGTTTAGGTCATAATGTCAAGTATGCCAAGGGAAAATCCATCTGGGTTCTGTCTGATGCTGCATAGCATCAATCATATGGTTGACTCATAGATTCCCCGGCCCAGAAGTTTGTCTTCTGACTCACAAGTCCAATTGTGTTAACAATAATTTATCATGGTAATGTACTTTGCTATTTACAAATATTTCCAATGTGTTCTTGAATATAATGTGTTCTTGAAAAATACACATTTATTTGAGTTTATGTGTTAGATTGTGTGGAAGGTATCTTCCACAGCCCCCACCTGAAAATGAAACAGTTTTCCAGTCATAATATTAAAAAAGACACTTTTTATAATTTTGAACATATCTCCACCTTTTTTAGGGAGAAGAGGTTTTAGTTATAATTGCATTGAAGTTTTCCTTCATTTGTTTTCTTTAATTTATGAATTAAAACTGTGAAGTTCATAGTATTTTATTATGTCACATTGGTAATGCTGTTACAAATTCATCCTAGGTTTTGATTTACCACAAAGACTATGGCCCAGAAGTCTCACAGGATGTATAAAGGTGACTTGTTTGAATTGCAGGCATTCAGAAGACTCATTCTGTGCCTTGCATTTCTAACAGCTCATTTCTCTCCTAATAGCAATGTAGTTATGATGTCTGATCCATTTTTTTTCCAGTCCTTCTCAGGGAGATAGAAAAGACTGCTACTGACAGCTCAGGAAAGACATTAATGTCCAGACTGAGAAAAGTTTGCCTCAATCTAGGATATTAGTTGTCATCAAAGGTATGTTACTTTTAGGTAAGAAATTCCATCAGCCTCTGCAAGTCAAAATTCAGTTTCTGATATTACACGTGGAGATAAACTGAACAGTAGCATTCTGAGTTCCCACTGAATTCTAGACCAGAGTAACTAGTGTCAGTGGTGAAGTATTTAGCCCTGTTTCTCTCTTTTATACCACTACTGGTTTGATAGAAACAGTTCCCTGGTTTTGCCTTCCCTCCTCATTCATTCTGCATTGTCACAAAGCTGTTAATTATAGCTGTTATAAATGAGAGCAAAATAGTCTTTAAATAGAAAAATAAGAATTTATTAGTGATGAGGAATGAGCAAGCAGCGCTGGGTGCGCGGGGAGTCTGCGCTCCAACAGCACCCACAACAAGATGTCAAGCAAGCAGGCATTTATTACACTAAATCATGCATATCCAACAGCATTAACTACATATTCATTATGTGGGGTTGGATTATTATAATCAGGTCCAGGAACTCATTATCACGGGTCTCCTCCCTTTGGCACTTGTGCACTGGTGTCTGGTGGTCCTGAGCCGGGGTCTTCAGGAGGAAGGACCTCAGTCTTCCTCGCAGTGTACTTGTCACCTTTTGTCTCAAAATGATGAGTCAGGAATCAGAGGGTTGGTGTGATCTGGCTTATCTGCAGGGAGGCTCTCCTGTCTCCTGTCTCCTATCTTCCTGTCTGGGACTTAGTTCCCTTATCTACAAAGACCAAAACTACACAAGACAGGCTACAGGATTTAGGAGAACCTTGATAACTTTCAAGGCTATGGGAGACAAAACACAACTTACAACTATGTAAGACAAGACACAGTTTACAGTTATGTAAAACAAGCTACAGTTTACAAGGCTACTAGGCTAGGATTTATGATGACATTTACAACTCAGGCCTCAGCCAGGCCTGTATCCGGTGGGAGCAGGGATGATGTCCTGGAGGGCCGAGTCCCCAGTATAGCAGAATACATTTGGTACCTTTCCATACCTGATTTGGTGCTTTTATTAGAGCAAACCAGCTTAAGCAATTGGTACAAAGTTTGATGAACAAACAATTCACAGTTTATCACATAGCCAGGTTTTACTTAAAACATTAACATTTACCTAAACATGTTAATATATGTCACTGATGGCACTAATACTGAAAAAGTGCGAACCATTGAAAGAAATGGCTCTTATGTTGAAAGATTTGCTAGTTTTTATTTTGCAGTGCTAGATGAACAGTGAAGATTCTGTCCAAGCATAAAATCATCTTTTCCTTCCCCTGTATTTGAACTGTTTTTCAATACCATTGCACTTCTAGACCCTCTACACCCTACATGCCAAAATTCATTAAGTAGCAAGATAAAACATTGTGAATTCAGCCTCAAAAAAAAACAAACCCCAGATTATTTTTCTCCCTGTATGTTCAGTGCTGTTAGGCTGAGCTGCTAGTCTGATTTCGGAGTAAGATACTGAACTTGTTTTTCTTACCATTTTGCTTCATATTAAAGGTACAGCAAATAGAAGCTTCATAATACTACATTTAAAAATATTTCCATACTGAAAAGAGAGCTTGCAAAGGAGGAGGGAACTATAAAGGAAACAAAGTTCTCTTGCTTACTGCTATTATTGCTTCCTTGTAGAAATACTGTGTCAGAGGGTTGATCCCTGCTGTTATATAATGCTTCGGGGATTACGAAGGGGAAACAGTTTTGTTAATTTTCTCACCATTCGTGTCAGATTTCTTTTTGTCAATGACCTCTTTCTAGATCAGAAATTTTATAACAAAGGAAACCAAAGTGATGAAGTTCATCTAGATTAGATTTTCAGATTTTCCAGATCTACAGATTCTATACTGTTTTTCTTGACTTACCTGGTCACCATCACTGGAAATGTCCTGCTAGTGACAATTATCAGGCTTCATTATCATATTCACATCCCCATGTATTTCTTCCTTTCCATTCTCTCCTTTTCAGAAACTTGCTATGTATTTACTGTCATTCCCAAGATGCTGGCAAATCTAATAACAGAAGTCCATTTATTTCGCTGGATCTGCTGTTCAGATGGCATTCTTCAAACTAACCATGTGCTTCTAACAGCAATAGTGTGATAAACTGTGAATTGTTTGTTCATCAAACTTTGTACCAATTGCTTAAGCTGGTTTGCTCTAATAAAAGCACCAAATCAGGTATGGAAAGGTACCAAATGTATTCTGCTATACTGGGGACTTGGCCCTCCAGGACATCATCCCTGCTCCCACCGGATACAGGCCTGGCTGAGGCCTGAGTTGTAAATGTCATCATAAATCCTAGCCTAGTAGCCTTGTAAACTGTAGCTTGTTTTACATAACTGTAAACTGTGTCTTGTCTTACATAGTTGTAAGTTGTGTTTTGTCTCCCATAGCCTTGAAAGTTATCAAGGTTCTCCTAAATCCTGTAGCCTGTCTTGTGTAGTTTTGGTCTTTGTAGATAAGGGAACTAAGTCCCAGACAGGAAGATAGGAGACAGGAGACAGGAGAGCCTCCCTGCAGATAAGCCAGATCACACCAACCCTCTGATTCCTGACTCATCATTTTGAGACAAAAGGTGACAAGTACATTGCGAGGAAGACTGAGGTCCTTCCTCCTGAAGACCCCGGCCCACGACCACCAGACACCAGTGCACAAGTGCCAAAGGGAGGAGACCCGTGATAATGAGTTCCTGGACCTGATTATAATAATCCAACCCCACATAATGAATATGTAGTTAATGCTGTTGGATATGCATGATTTAGTGTAATAAATGCCTGCGTGCTTGACATCTTATTGTGCGTGTTGGTGGAGCGCAGACTCCCCGCGCACCCAGCGCTGCTTGCTCATTCCCCATCACTAATAAATTTTTATTTTTTTATTTAAAGACTATTTTGGTCTCATTTATAACAATTGGGTATGACCAAAGTGTGGCTGTATGTAAACCCTTACACCAAAAAGTCCTCATGCATGAGAGAGTCTGTAGTCAGCTAGAGGGCCCTGACCAACTTTACTTTGTTCTTCATAAACAGTTGCTTTAAATTCACATTATCTTTCTGTGGAGAGCAGAAAATCACTTCTGTGACATGGCTTTCATCACTCAGGCATCTTGCACAGAAAATAATGGAATTGAGAAAAATAATAAAATTGAGGGGTTTTTTTTTCTTTTGTATTGTGATTGTGTTTGGCTCATACTTTTCTCATATGTTTTGATCTTCAAACCTCAAGATGCTCTCTAATGAGGGGAAATGTAAAACCTTTTCCACTTATGCTTCCCATCTTACACTGGTTGTTGAGCTCTTGGGTGTGCCTCCATCATCTACTTAAGGACAAAACCAGCCTATTCCCTAGAAAAGGACACTTCCACCCAGTTTGATGTCATCTGCAAATTTACCAAGGTTGCACTCTATCCCCCCATCCAAATAATTGGTGAAGAAGTTAAACAGGAGTGGCCCCAGTACTGAGTCCTGGGGAACATCACTTTGTGACTGGCAGCCAACTGGATTTAACTCCATTGACCACAACTCTCTGGACTCATCCATCTAACTGGATTTTCACCCAGGAAAATGTATGCCCATCCAAGCCAAGAACAGCCAATTTCTCTAATAGGATGCTGTGGGGAAAAGTGTCAAATGCCTTGCTAAAGTCAAGATAAACAACATCCACAGCCTTGCCTTAATCCAATAAGTGGGTCACCCTGTCATAGAAGGAGATGAGGTTTGTTAAACAGGACCTGCCCTTAATAAACCCACACTGATGGGGCCTGATCACCTGCTTGTCCTGCATGTGCTGCATAATGGAACCCAGGATGATCTGCTCCAGCAGCTTTCCTGGTACTGAAGTCAAACTGACAGGCCTGTAGTTCTCCAGATCATCTTTCTGTCTCTTCTTATATATGGGTGTTATATTGTCTGACCTCCAATCTGCTGGTACCTCCTCAGTCATCCAGGACTGCTGATAAATGATGGACAGTGGCCTGGTGAGCACCCCTGCCAGTTCTCTCAGCACTCTAGGATGTAACCCATCCAGCCCTACAGATTTATGCACATTGATGTTGAGCAGCAGGTCATGGACCATCTCCTCCTAAACCATAGGGGGGACATTGTGTTCCTGGTCCCTGTCTCTTGGCTTGGGGGAGTGACTTTCCCCAGTGCAAGTGTTCCCATTACTAAAGACTGAGGCAAAAAAGGCATTAATCACCTCAGCCTTCTCCTCCTCTTTTATTACTATATTTCCTTCTGAATCTAGTAGGGGATGGAGGCCCTCCCTGGCCTTTCTTTTATTGTTAATGTATTTATAGAAATTTTTTTCCTGTTGCTCTTTACCTCTAAAGCCAGATTAACTTCTAGTTGAGCTTTTGACCTTCTGAACTGAGGGGGACAGTATTCTGCTTGAAAGGTAATAAAGCAAGTTGAGCAACCATTGTTATCCTGGGGCATCCTGAGATACACAGGAGACAGTGTAAGTCACCATGCAAACTTTGTTCAGCCTTGCCATTATTGCCTTTCCTGAGATATCAGTAGCAGTCTATATTATCTCCCTGTGAAGGAGTGGGAAAAATTGGGATTAGATGTGACAACGTTCCCGTTGGGAGAAAAATGAGCTGTTAGAAATGTAGGGCATGGAACAAGTCTTCTAAATACCTGCAATCCATAAAAGTCACACCTTTAAACATCCTGTGACATCACAGACAAAGTCCCTTCCTATTGGTCCCTGCCACCCAAGAAGAGTGCTTGCTCCCACTGCCCAGGTGACCAAAGGGCCAGAACCTGCACAGGAGAGGACTTGAGCGTGAGCCCTTCTTTGGTTTTGGCCTCCCTGCCTCAGACAAGCCTTGGCCGGGCCAGCAAGGACAGGTGCTGGCAACGCAAGCCCAGCAACAGAAACCACCAGCAAGGACCAGCAAGGAAAAGAAGGCCAGGCAGGCAGGTGCAACATGGAGACAACTCAAGCCACTGCCAGCAGCATGACCGGAGCAGAGGAGATCTACACGGTGCCTGAGCAGGAGAGGGAGCCCCAGGAGAGAGGTTTGGGGGACTCCTCCGATGTCAGCGAAGCAAAAGCCCAAAAGAGCCGCTCCTCCCGCTCCTCCCGAGCCGGGCTGCTCTTCTCTGTGAGCCGCGTAGACCGGCAGCTGCGCAGAGGCTGCTTTGCTGAGCGCTACGCAGCCCGGGTCCCTGTCTATCTGGCTGCAGTGATGCAGTGTGTGACGCACAAGGCCCTGGACATGGCTGGCAGGATTTCCAAGAAAAGCAAGCAGCAGCGCATTTCTCCATCGCACTTGCAGGTAGTGGTGCAAAAGAGCTCTCTGCTCAAGCAGCTCCTGCAAGGTGCTGTGCTCAGCCACTGCGGCCAAGCTGCCCCCCAAAGCCAGCGCGCAGCCTCACCCTCCAAAAAGGAGATGACCAGGAGGAAGAAGAGAAGCTCCAGGCAAAAGGCTGCTCCTGCCCGTGCCACTGCTGCTGGCAAGTAAGAAGAAAGCAGCAGCTCTTGCCCCGCGCTGGCACAGCACATGCTGCTATGCGGGCAAGGCTCTTGCCACGTCTGGCACGGTGGCCTGAGAGAACAATAAAAGCTTTTGCAACGTCATGTGGGACATTGGGCTTTTTGTGCTGTGTGTTGGGACTAGTGTCCCCACTTGAGACTTTGAGAAGGCAGGAAAAGCTGCTTCCTGACACTGGATCCTTGTAGCGTGCAGGGACGGACTCTGACAGCACAGCCAATATGGTTGTAATCAGAAGTCACTTTATTAAGTGCAACAGGCTATATTTATACACAAGACAATACTGCTTACACACCCAGGTCCCTTCTAATTGGCCCCACACTCAAACCCAGAGTCTGTCCACGCACACTTCAAACACTTTTAATTGGCTGGCGATTCTCTTGGGTTTCGTCCTTCAGCACCCTGTTTTTCTCCTCTTATCCGTCTGTTTTGCCAGGTGCTTGTGCTTTTCTCATCCTTGGTCCTATCTCCTCAAGGTCAGGGTAGTGTTGGCTGTTTTTCGGCCTTGCAGGCCTTAGCATAACTACTTCTAGCTAACAACTATTTCTGTCCTACTCTTATCAAACCCTACAATTCCCCCTTTTTATTTTATATAACGTGCCTTTGTTCCCACAGGTATAGTTGCTATATGATATGGTTCTAGTCCTAAACCTGTAACAACCTTAACTGTTATAGCTACAACAATTTTCCCCAATGTACTTTGTTTCCCCATACTCACTATCGCTATTCTAAATCACTTATGACTGTACTATTCTTACTATATATTCTTCTTACTTATTATTACTTATTCTATTCTTACTTATTCTTATTATTACTTATTCTATATATTATCCTTACTATAGATTCTTACTTATTCTTATACTATTCTTACTTATACCATTTCTGAATACTATTCTATTACACTTATTCAAGACTATTTTTACTGTTATTCTATTATGTTGCACTATTCGTTACTGCTTTCTTACTATATTACTTAGACTCTTTGCTGTCCTCGTTTAGGTTCTGATCTTCCTCATTGCTGACGACGTTGATGGCATTGCTGTTGTGCTTTTCTTGTGTCGTATTTATTGCTGGTCGGACCCATTTTGCTGGTATCCATCGTGGTCCTGTACCTGTGGAAACACAAGCATACCCTCGACTCCACGTTATTAACTCCACTGGTCCTTTCCAACAGTTTTCCGTTACATCTTTCCGTAACACTTTTGGTTTTATTCCCCACTCTTGCTCTCCAGCCAAACCTCAGATATGCTTCATGATCAGTGGATATTCCTCTTTTTCTGCTAAAGACAGATAATTTAGTACATAAACAGCTTTCTCCACCCTTGCTCCTGGTGCTAATCCTACTTACCCCATTTTTTGTTTATTCATCATGGCCTTTAAGGTTTTATGTGTATGCTCAATGATTGCTTGTCCGGTAGAATTCCCTGGCACACCAGTGACATGCCTAACTCCCCACGTTTGCAAAAATGATTGAGTCTTGCTAGCTATATATCCAGACCCATTGTCCGTTTTGATTGACTGAGGAACACCCAAGATCGCAAAGCATGACTGCCAATGACATATGACTGAGGCAGCATTTGTCGATGTCATAGCTGTGGCCCACACTGCTTGTGAATAAGGATCTATTGTAACATGGACATATTTTAGACAGCCAAATTCTCCATATTCTGTAATATCAGACTGCCATAATTGCAGCAGTCCTAGTCCTCTGGGATTTACCACTTTGTCCATAACCGACACTTGTTGTTGCCAATGAACACAAGTTGCTACAATTTCATACGCATCCCATTTTTAGACAAAATTGCTTTGCTAACACTTGTGCAGACTGGTAGAAAAATTCATGAGATCGGATCACCTGTTGTAATGTATCTGGGGTAGGAGATGTGGTGGCCCAAGCTAGTGCTACTAGGTGATCTACTCTCTCATTCCTCTCTGCTAAACCTTCTACAATACTCTGATGACTTCGTATATGCATAACATGGAAAGGTTGTTCTCTATATGTTACTAGCTCCCATAGGTATCTTAGCACTTCCCCTAAGTTTTCATTTTCCATGTCTCAAATAAGCTCCAGATAACCGTGATAAAATTCCCGCAGCATAAGCAGAGTATGTAATAATGTTTAAAGATTCTTTGGGCCACTTCTGAAATACCCTCAGTACTGCTTGTAACTCCAGTACCTGCAATGAACCTTCTCCCATCACTAATTCTTACTTCCATTGGCCAGATTCATACCACACTATTCCTGCTCTTCCCTGCTTTTTGCTTGCATCTGTAAACACTGTACATCCTGCAACTGGCGATTCTGAATAACATGATTTTTCCACCAGGGGTAAAGCTGCTGCAAATAGTCTGTGTTTAGGATAATGACAATTTTTCCCCCGAACCCTGCTAAAGATATTTGTATTTGATCATCCCATTGTAACAAATGTAAAACGTGTTCTGCATCAAATGACCAGATAATTTGGTCAGGGTCCCTTCCACTATGTCAATAATTCTTTTTCTTGCTTTCATCTCGCTACTGCCACATGCTTTGGTGTGACTGTTCGAGACCATGTAACTGACATAACACCCATTCCACAACAGCGTTTTTTAAAAGGCCTTTCCATCTTTGCACCGGGTTATAGCCTCCCCCGATCCCATCCATCCGTTCCTCTGATTCTTCTCGCTTTTTTTCCTCCCCCACCCCCATCTTTGGCGGATCAGTCAATCGTCTCATGCCCCGATATCTGTCCCAATATCTGTCCGAGTCCGAGATCTTATCCAACATTTGCAATATATCTTTTAGCTGCACTCCTTGCCGCGTGAGCTCGTGGTGAGTATCTTTCCCTTGGAGTTCCTGTTCAGGCGGGGCGGAGGCAGCGGCCTTGCTGGCGGGCAGGGGGAAAGCGGCGCGTCCGGCAGGGGTGGCGGGGGTGGTTTGGGGGGGTGTGGAGGCCGGCGGGGGCGTAGCGGCCGGCGGGGGTGGTGGCAGGGGAGGGTAGGGGCCCTCGGGGGGGATTGAGGAGCGGAAGGTAAGGGGAGGGTCCTTTGCAGGGCAGGCTGAGTCATTTGCAGGGCGGGAATTAGCCTTGCCTGATGGTATAGGCTGTGGCGGGTCAATTTCCGTTTCAGTAGGGGATGAGGGGATCACAGGGTAGGGCGGGACTGATGAAAATTTAGCGAAATCGAGCTCATTATCACCCCCAAAGAACCTCAGTGCGTCCGCGGGGCATGCTAATGAAGTTGGTTGAAAAGCGGCTTCAGCGGCAGCCTCGATTTTACGCTCCGCGCCGCCTTTAAGTCTGCTAAAGTATCGACTGTCCACTTCCAGGGGCGGCTCATGGCCACCGCATTCCGAGACTCATTAGCCACTGAGTCCCATAAGTCTTTTCCTATTTCTTTCCATATATCCCCATCAAAAACCACACTAGCCTCTTTAAAATGTCCTCTTTTTTTTTTGTCCCCAGGTCAATATGTCCTCTAATGCCCGTTTTTCCACTTTTATCCCTTTCATAGAAAGAATATGCTTCAGAATGTCTCTTGCCTTTTCTTCTTCTTTAGTACTATTGGCTCCCATTCTGACCCTCACCGCAGCTTACCTTTTCTTCCAGCGCGCTGATTTGTCTGTTATCACATCTCTCTCAGACGTCCAGTTAACGGTCCTGCCATCTCCTGACCGCGTCTGTCTCAGATGCTCAGTTATGGTCCTGCCGTCTCCTGACCGCAGCGAGTCCCCTGCTTTTTCTTTTCCCTCTGACTCCGATCCTCTAGAATCGTATCACGTCGGGGTCACCAACTGTAGCGTGCAGGGACGGACTCTGACAGCACAGCCAATATGGTTGTAATCAGAAGTTGCTTTATTAAGTACAACAGGCTATATTTATACACGAGACAGTACTGCTCATGCACCCAGGTCACTTCTAATTGTCCCCACACTCAAACCCAGAGTCTGTCCAAGCACACTTCAAACACTTTTAATTGGCTGGCAATTCTCTTGGGTTTTGTCCTTCAGCACCCTGTTTTTCTCCTCTTATCTGCCTGTTTTGCCAGGTGCTTGTGCTTTTCTCATCCTTGGTCCTATCTCCGCAAGGTCAGGGTAGTGTTGGCTGTTTTTCGGCCTTGCAGGCCTTAGCATAACTACTTCTAGCTAACAACTATTTCTGTCCTACTCTTATCAAACCCTACAGCTCCTACTCATTTTCCCCCACTTTTCCTGTTTATTGCCACACTTGAAGGTCTTCTGGATGTTAAGTATGTATCTTATATGTCTAGGCTGAGGTCAGGTTTCCCTGCAACTCCATGGGAAGAGAGGCCAGAGAAAGGAAGGGCCATGGGCAAGTTGCTCTCTGGTTTCTATAGCCAAATGCATTCCACTCAAAACAGCTACAAATAGGTGATGCAGCTTGTTGCAGGATTTCATAGCGACTTAGGGCATGAAGCGCTTTGTCTGTGTAGAAAATACTGAGAAATGTTGCTTTTGCAAACTGTAGAATAACATATAAACTGTATAAAACAGTTATAAACTGTATAAACAGTATAAACTGTTATAAACTGTATAAAACTGTTACAAACTGTAAAAAACATATAATAAATTGCTGCTTCACTAGTACGTCTACTGTGAGTCCTTTCTTAGGACCTTTGCATTTCTAACAGCTGAAGGAACAGCTAAAACATCTTCTTCTTTCACTCTTGGCCTACTAACAAGTTTCATAAGTGGTTTGTAGTGAAGACAAGGGGAGACACACATCCTGTTGTCTTTAAGCCTCAAGGACAGTATGTAGCACAGAAACACATCTCTAAGACACTCTGATACTCTTTCTTGTTTGGCTCAGACTGCAAATCCACCCTACATCAGTGTCAGTGCTCATTGTTTGACTGCCAAGAAAGTACTGGAGCAATCCAGGCCAGGAAAAGCTCAGCTCTCCCTCAACATTTCCTGAGTATATCTGCTTCACATGGGGCAGTACATGTGTGTCCCTTGACAAAATTTTTCACATTACATTCAGAAAGCTACACATCAAGGACAGCAGTTTCTGTAATACTGAAATGACTGAGAAACTCAACTCCAATTTCAAAGAAATCCATGTCACTTTAAAATTTCCTTGTTAAAATTCTGCCAGTATCTTAAAACTGGGACAGTTGCTAGGTAATTGCTGTTCAAACTTACTTATCTCTTGGACTTCTGGAAGGCTGACTTTGGCCTGTTTAGGGGACTGGTTCACAGACTCCCTTGAGAGGCAGACCTGAAGAGCAAAGGAATCCAGGAAGGCTGGACATTCCTCAAGAGGGAAAGCTTTAAGGCAGAGGAGCAGGCCCTCCTGGTGTGCTGTATGTAGGATGAGCTGTCAGGCAATAAGACCCACCTGGCTGAATAGAGACCTTTGACTCAGGAAGAAAAGGAAATCTATGGAAGCCTATGGAAGTAGGAACAGAACACTCAAGAAGACTGCAAAGATTTTGTGAGGTTATTCAGGGACAAAATTAGAAAGGCCAGAACTCAGCTAGAACTTAAGTCTGGCTACTGCCATAAAAGACCATAAAAAAAGCTTCTGTAAATACATGAACAGTAAAAGGAGGACTAAGGAGAATCTATCCTTTGTTGTATGTGGTGGGAAATACAGTGACCAAGGATGAGGAAAAGGCTGAGGTACTGAATGCCTTCTTTGCCTCAGTCTTTAATAGGAAGATCAGTTGGTTTCTCAGTGACAGGGGTAGGGAACAGAATGAAGCTTCCATAATCCAAGAGGAAGTGGTCAATAACCTACTATACTACTTAGACGTACACAAGTCTATGGGACCAGATGAGATCCACTCAGTGGTACTGAGGCAGCTGTCGCAAGTGCTCACCAAGACCCTTTCCATCATCTATCAGCAGTCCTGTCTAACTGGAGAGGTTCCAGTTGACTGGAAGTTACCAAATGTGACACCAATCAACAAGAAGGGCTGGAAAGAAGATCCAGGGAACTGCAGACCTGTCAGTCTGACCTCAGTGCCAGGGAAGGTTATGGAGCAGATCATTTTGAGTGCCATCACATGGCACATACAGGACAATCAGGTGATCAAGACCACTCAGCATGGGTTTATGAAAGGCAGGTAATGCTTGACTAACCTGATCTCCTTATATGATAGGGTGACATGCCTAGTGGATGAAGCAAAGTCTGTGGACATTGCTTACCTGGACTTCAGTAAAGCTTTTAACGCTGTTTCCCACAGTATTCTCCTGGAGAAAGTGGCTGCTCATGGCTTGGATGGGCATATGCTTCACTGGATAAAAAATTGTTTGGATGGCTGAGCCCAGAGAGTGGTGGTGAATGGAGTCAAATCCAGCTGGTTGCCAGTTACAAGTGGTATCAGAGCTTGTTCTGTTTAATACCTTTATCAATGATCTGGACGAGGGTATTGAGGGCACCTCAGTAAGCTTGCAGACAACACCAAGTTAGGTGGGAGTGTCAATCAGCTTGAAGGTAGGAAGGGTCTACAGAGGGAACTGGACAGGCATCAATAGTCTAATCTCAAAAAGTACACTTAAGTGCACAGATAATGTTTCTCCTGCAAGTCGCATTCTCATCCTTACAGTGTCTTGGCCCTGCGATAAAAACAAATCGTCTTTGGCTTCAGAATAATCTTTTCATCCTGAAGGAAGAGCAAAGGAAAAAGTGGTTTCTTAGCTGATACTTCTAGTTCTGACAGGCAAATAGTCTCTTATCTTTTCAACTTTGCTAAGTCCTTCCTCCTCTAGTCAAATTTTGACATTGTTTCAGAAACTGATGCCTATTCAGGCTATTGGCCAAGAAGATATCCAAAGTTTCTTACATGGAAATTGTGCAAAACCCCCTGGTCTTCTAATTCATTTCATGTGGAACAGAGTATTTCCAAGGAAACAGAAAAGTTTTGAGTCCCTATTTCTGCTCCTTCCTTCACTTTTATGCATGAATAAATTATTTTCCTTTAAAAAAAGCTATTTTCAGAATGGTGTTTGAATGCATAAGAAGTTAGTATGTGTTGGATAAGGATTGTTAGTGCGCATGTCTTATGGAGGTATCAACCTGCATATAACACTTTGATTTCTAACTGAACAAGACTAGTTTAACCCCATAATGCTTTCAGAAGAGCAGCCTATAATCGTCAGACTTGAGAAACTAAGAGCCAACTGAAATGCAATTTATTTCTGAAATCTTTGCTCCCAACTTCAAATTATGCTGTTACTCAGCCACTCAGGGAGGAGATAATATCTCTAGGATCAAAATACACTAGCACTAGAGGTATCATATGCCTGGTACAGACACCTTGTTATTCCATTTCCCAGACCTCAGCAATTAATTCAAATACAAAGAGGTCACTTCTAGCACAAACCATTCTGTGATTCTATGATTCTACAATTCTACAACTCTGTCAATGTCCCCCAGCAGTTAAAACCCAGTTGAGTTAGGAGCAACCTGCAGCAGGAAACTGCGGCTACATCAAAGAAAGAAGATGAGGATATGAAGCTGCTGGCCTGCTGCAGGTGATTTACTTACAGCATTAACAGTTTCCACAAACTTCTGAGAAAGGTGGGACTCAGTTGCTAATGCTACTTTCCTCTTAAAGAAAAAAAAGAGATTGCCATTTTCAAAATCTATGTTAATATAGTGCATGTTTTCAGGAGTGAAAGCACAAGTTTAACATCTTTGTTGGTGATATGGACAGTGGGATTGAGAGAACCCTCAGCAAGTTTCTGGATGACCCCAAGTTGTGTGGTGTGATTGACACACTGGATGGAAGGCTTGAGAGATGGGCCCATGACAACCTCATGAAGTTCAACAAGGCCAAGTGCAAGGTCCTGTACCTGGGGCAGGGAAATCCCAAGCACAAATACAGGCTGGGTAGAGAATGGCTTGAGAGCAGTCTTGAGGAGAATGACTTGTCAGTGTAAGTTGATAAAAAAATCAACATGAGCCATCAATGTGTACTTGCAGACCAGAAGGACAACTATATCCTGGGCTGTATCAAAAGAAGTGTGGCCAGTAGGTCAAGAGAGGTGATTCTCCCTCTCTACTCCTCTCTTGTGAGACCCCACCTGGAGTACTGCATCCATTTCTGAGGTCCCCAGTATAAGAAGCACATTGAGGCAACTGACAACCTCTTTTCACTTGTGCTGTGTGATAGGACAAGGGGCAATGGATACAAGCTCCATCTTCCATCTCAACATGAGGAAGAGCTTCTTTACTGTAAGGGTTACATAGCACTGGAACAGACTCCTCAGAGAGGTTGTGGAGTCTCCTTTTGTGGAGACTTTCAAGACCTGTCTGGATGCATTTCTGAGTGATCTTCTCTATTTCTGTCCTTCTCTGGAAGGGGGGTTGGACTTGATGATCTTTGGAGGTCCCTTCCAACCCCTAACATTCTGGGATTGTGTGATTCTGTAGGAGCAAGTCCAGAGGAGGGCCATGAAGATGATCAGAGGGTTGAAGCATGTCCCCTACGGGGACAGGCTGTGAGAGTTAGGGCTACTCAACCTGGAGGAGAGAAGGCTCTGGGGAGACCTTACCGTGGCCTTCCAGTACCTGAAGGGGACCTACAAGAAAGCTCAGGAGGGACATTTTACAAGGGCTTGTAATGATAGGATGAGGGGTGATGGCTTTAAGCTGGATGAGATTCAGACTAGATATTAGGAAGAAATTCTTTACAGTGAGGGTGGTGAGACACTGGAACAGGTTGCCCTGGGAAGATGTGCCACCTCCCTGGAAGTATTCAAAGCCAGTTTGGACAGGGCCTTGAGCAACGTGCTCTAGTGGGAGGTGTCCCTGCCCATGGCAGGGGGGTTGGAACTATGTTCTTTAAGGCTTCTTCCAACCAAAACCATTCTATGATTCTATGAAAAGACAAAACTACTGGCCACATGTCTTACCCCCTGCATGTCATGCTCATTCAGAGACAGTACTTGAATACCAGAGCATCTATTTGTACTGGAGAATCACATATTCCCAGATACACTTCTGTCATGTATACACAGGTGCAGCTCAGACTACAAGCTCTGGACAGTAAGCATTGTTCAGACTTCAATCTGGATCCTCCTAAAGGGCAAGCAGCAGAACCATGTAGCAGCCTTCCTTATAGAATCATACAGTTATTATGGTTGGAAAGGACCTCTAGGATCATCAAGCCCAACCTTCATCCCAACATCTCCCTAACCACTAGACCATAGCCTCAAGTGCTACATCTACTTGTTTTTTAAACACCTCCAGGGATGGTGACACCACCACCTCCCTGGGCAGCCTGTTCCATTGACCAACCACTCTCTCAGTAAAGAATTCCTTTCTAATATCCAATTAAAACCTCCCCTGATGCAACTTGAGGCCATTTCCTCTCATCCTATCATTAGTAATTTGGGAGAAGAGGCTGACACCAGCCTCACTACAACCTCCTTTTAGGCAGTTGTAAAGAGCAATAAGGTCTCCTTTCAGCCTCATCTTCTTTAGACTAAAGAACCCCAGTTCCCTCAGATGCTCCTCCTAAGACATATTTTCCAGACCTCTCACCAGCCTAGTTGCCCTTCTCTGGACCTGCTCCAGCACTTCAATGTCCTTCTTATACTGTGTGCCCAGAACTGAACCCAGTACTCAAGGTGCAGTCTCACCAGTGCTGAGTACAGGGGCACAATCACCTCCCTACTCCTGCTGGTGACACCAGTTTTGATACAGGCCAGGATGCCACTGGCCTTCTTGGCCACCTGGGAACACTGCTGCCTCATGTTGTCAGCTGTCAACCAACACCCCCAGGTCCTTTTCTGCCATGCAGCTTTCCAGCCACTCTTCTCCAAGCCTGTGGCATCGCATGGGATTGTAGTGACTGAAGGGCATGACCCAACACTTGCCCTTGTTAAACCTCATACAACTGAGCTCAGCCCATCGCTCCAGCCTGTCCAAATCCCTCTGCAGAACCTTCCTACCCTCCAGAAGATCGACACTCCTGCTTAATTTCCTGTCATCTGCAAATTTACTGAGGGTGCATTTGATCCCCTCATCCAGGTCATTGATAAAGATATTAAACAATACTAGTCCCAAAACTGAGCCCTGAGGGACACTATTTGTGACCAGTTGCCAACTGGATTTAACCCCATTCACTACAACTTTCTGGGCTCAGCCATCCAGCCAGTTTTTAATCCAACAAAGAGTCCATCTGTCTAAGTCATGAGCTGCCAGCTTCTCCAGTAATATGATGTGGGAAAGGGTGTCAAATGCCTTACTAAAGTCCGGGTAGACAATATCCACTGCTTTTCCCTCATCCACTAGGTGGGTCATCTGATCATAGAAGGAGATCAGGTTGGTTAAACAGGACTTGGCCTTCATGAACTCAAGTTGGCTGGGCCTGATCCCTGTGTTGTCCTGCACTTGCTGTGTGATCACCCCCAAGATGAACTGTTCCATAATCTTTCCTGGTACCAAGGTCAGGCTGACGGGCCTCTAGTTCCCCATATCTTCCTTCCTGCCTTTCTTGTAGATGGGTGTCACATTGGCAAGTCAACAGTCATCTGGGACCTCCCTCGTTAACCAGGACTGCTTATAAATGGTGGAGAGAGGTTTGGCAAGTTCCTCCACCAGCTCTCTCAGCACTCTTGGGTGGATCTCATCCAGCCCCATAGACTTATGGCCATCCAGTTGTTTTAGCAGGTCATTTACAGTTATTTCCTGGATTATGAGGGGATTATTCTGGTCTCCATCCCTATCTTCCAGCTCAGGGGACCGAATATCTTGAGGAAAACTGGACTGACTGTTAAAAACTGAGGCAAAGAAGGCATTAAGTACCTCACTCTTTTCCTCATCCTTGGTAACGTTTCCCCTTGCATTCAATAAAGGATGGAGATTCTCCCTGGTTCTTTTTTTGTTGTTAATATATTTGTAAAAATGCTTTTTATTATCTCTTGCAGAGGTGGCTGGGCTTAGTTCTAACTGAGCTTTTGCCCCCTAGTGTTCTTTCTACATGACCTAACTAAATCCATATACTCTTCTTGAGTAGCCTGCCCCTTCTTCCAAGGGTAGTAGACTCTTCTCTTTCTCCTAATGTAATGAAGAAAATTGGATGATTCGTGTCAGTAAGATGTGGCAACAGGGGGTTGCTGTTAAAAGGGAACAGGTAAACCAATCACTTAAGCTGTTTTGCTCTAATAAAAGCACCAAATCAGGTATAGAAAGGTACCAAATGTATTTTGCCCTGCTGGGGACTCGACCCTCCAGGAGTTCATCCCTGCTCCCACCAGATACAGGCCTGGCCGAGGCCTGAGTTGTAAATGTCATCATAAATCCTAGTTTAGTAGCCGTAAACTGTGTTTTGTCTTACATAGTTGTAAGTTGGTTTTTGTTTTACATAGTTGTAAACTGGGCTTTGTCTTACATAGTTGTAAGTTGTGTTTTGTTTTACATAGTTTGTCTTACATAGTTATAAGCTGTGTTTTGCCTTGCATAATTGTAAGCTGTAGCCTGTCTTACACAGCCTTGAGAGTTATCAAGGTTCTCATAAATCCTGCAGTCTGTCTTGTGTAGTCTTAGTCTTTGTAGATAAGGGAAACTAACTCCCAGACAGGGAGGAATACAGGAGAGCCTCCCACAGACAAGCCAGGTCACACCAACCCTGTGATTTCATCACAACTCATCATTTTGAGACAAAAGGTGACAAGTACACTGCAAGGAAGACTGGGGGCCTTCCTCCTGAAGACCCCAGCCCACGACCACCAGACACAGTGCACAAGTGCCAAAGGGAGGAGACCTATGATAATGAGTTCCTGGACCTGATTGTAATAATCCAACCCCACAGAATGAATATGTAGTTAATGCTGTTGGATATGCATGATTTAGTGTGATAAATGCCTGCATGCTTGACATCTTGTTGTGGGTGCTGGTGGAGCGCAGACTCCCCGCGCACCCAGCGCTGCTTGCTCATTCCCCATCACTAATAAATTTTTTTTTTTTTATTTAAAGACTATTTTGGTCTCATTTATAACACTAAGTCCCAGCAAAAGCTCCCTGTTCAGCCAGGCTGGTTGTTTTCCTTGCTAGTTTGTCTTATGACACATGGGGACAGCCTGTTCCTGTGCCTTTAAGAGTGCCTTCCTGAAAGAGTCCAGCCTTCCTGGACCTCTTTGACCTCTAGGACTGTACCCCAAGGGACTTTCTCAAACAGTGATCTAAACAGGTTGAAGTCTGCCTGCCAGAAGTCCATGGTAATAGTTTTGCTGCCCCTCTTCCTTACTTGGCCAAGAATTGAGAACTCTATCATTTCATGGTCGCTAAGCCCAAGACGGCTTCCGACCACCGCATCACCCAACAATCCCTCTCTGTTTGTAAATACCAAGTCTAGCAAGGCACCTCTCCTCGTGGGCTCATTTACCATCTGAGTCAGGAAGTTCTCTTCCACACATTCCAGGAGCCTCCTGGACTGTTTCCTCTCTGCTATGTTATATTTCCAGCAGATGTCTGACAAGTTGAAGTCCCCCACAAGAACAAGGGTTTGCAATTTTGTGGCTTCTACCAGTTGCCTATAAAACATTTCATCAACCTCGTCATCCTGATTAGGTGGTCTATAATAGACTCCCAACAGGACATCTGCCTCGTTGGCCTTCTTCAACTTTACCCTTAAGTATTCAACCAGTCCGTCACACTTGTTGACCTCCATGCAATCAAAACACTCCTTAATATAGAAGGTCACTCCACCGCCCTTTCTATCTTGCCATGCCAATCTACAAAAAGGGCAAAAAGGAGGACCTGGGTAGCTATAGGCTGGTCAGCCTCACCTCCATTCCTGGAAAGGTGATGGAACAGCTTGTTCTTGCAACCATCTCAAAGCATGCGGAGGAAATGAGGCTTATTATGAGTAGTCAACATGGATTCCGTAAGGGGAAATCACGCTTGATTAATCTGATAGCCTTTTGTGATGGCACAAGTAGATAGATGTGGGGAGGGCAGTGGATGTGGTATTTCTTGACTTCAGCAAGGCTTTCAATACTGTCTCCCATGGTATCCTCACAGCCAAGCTTAAGAAGTGAGGATTGAGTGATTGTGCAGTGAAGTGGATTGGGAAGTGGCTGAAGGACAGAGCCGAGAGAGTTGTGGTCAGTGGAGCAGAGTCTAGCTGGAGGCCTGTGGGTAGTGGTGTCCCCCAAGGGTCAGTGCTGTGTCCAATATGGTTCAATATATTTATCAATGACCTGGACAAAGAGATAAAGTGTACCCTCAGCAAGCTTGCTGATGACACAAAACTGGGAGGAGTGGCTGACACTTCAGAAGGCTGTGCTGCCATCCAGCGTGACCTGGACAGGATGGAGAGCTGGGCAGGGAGAAATTTAATGCAATTTAATAAGAGCAAGTGTCAAGTACTGCATCTGGGGAAGAACAACCCCATGTATCAGTATAGGTTGGGGGCTGATCTGTTGGGAAGCAGCTATGGGGAAAAAGACCTAGGGGTCCTGGTGGACAAGAGGATGAACATGAGCCAACAATACACCCTCACAGCCAAAAAGGCCAATGGCATCCCGGGATGCATTAAGAAGAGCGTGGCCAGCAGGTTGAGGGAGGTTCTCCTCCCCCTCTACTCTGAGCTAGTGAGGCCCCACCTGGAATACTGTGTCCAGTTCTGGGTACCCCAGTTCAAGGACAGGGAGCTACTGGAGAGAGTCCAGCGCAGGGCCACCAAGTTATTAAGGGAGTGGAGTATCTTCCTTATGAGGAGAGGCTGAGAGAGCTGGGTCTCTTTAGCCTGGAGAAGAGGAGACTGAGGGGTGACTTCATTAATGTCTATAAATATGTTAAGGGTGAGTGTAAGGAGAATGGAGACAGACTCTTCTCAATGCCATCCAATGTTAGGACAAGAGGCAATGGGAGTAAGTTGAAGCACAAGAGGTTTAGGGTAAACATAAGGAAAATCTTTTTCACAGTGAGGGTGGCAGAGCACTGGAACAGGCTGCCCAGAGAGCTTGTGGAGTCTCCTTCTCTGGAGACATTCAAAACCCACCTAGACATGTTCCTGTGTGACTTGGTCTGGGTGATCCTGCTCTGGCAGGGGGGTTGGACTAGATGATCTTTCTAGCTCCCTTCCAACCCCCACCATTCTATGACTCTATTCCATTTGTAGAGCTTATACCCATCCACTGCAGGACTCCACCCCTGAGAGTCATCCCACCATGTTTTCGTGATGGCGACTACATCATAGCTGTGGTGCTGCACAATGGCTTCCAGCTCCTCCTGTTTATTTCTCATGATGCATGCGCTAGTGCCGATGTACGGAATCAAACTCTACAACACATGAAAGGTTATAAAGCAGGTATGTTTATTATGACTCCAGGTGCAAGGGGGAATCACTCCTCCTAACTTGTACACTGAAGTGTCCAGCAAGCAGGTATTTTTTACATTGAATCATGCATATTCAACAGAGATAGATACATATTAATTATATGGGGTTGGATTATTATAATCTGTTCCAGGAACTCATTATCATAGGCCTCTTCTCATTGGCGCTTGCTCACTGCCATCTGGTGGTCATAGGCTGGCATCTTCAGGAGGAAGGCTTCCAGTGTTCCTTGCCATGTACTTTTCACCTTTGTTTCAAAATGCTGATGTGTCACAGGCTTCTAATTGCAGAACTGGTATAGTCCAGCTTATCTCTGGTAGCCCCTTTTTGTTAACAGTGAGTTCCTACTTTGTTTAGGTTACTTTCTCTTATCTACAGGCCATGCAAGATGAGCTAAGGCCCATAGAGCTGTCAAGCCTCATGAAACAATAATTATTCCACCTTTCGTGCCTCAACATCCCCTCTCCTGTTCTTAAATTAGGCAGCCCAAGGACATTGTAAAAAATTACAAAGTATTTACAAGGGTTGCTCAACTTGCTTCCTTATCTTCCAAACAACACTGTCTCTCCTCACTACAATGTAGATGCACTTCAGCCAGGCTAACAACTTCATTCTGTCAGGAAAATTAATCCACAAACACCAGAGGTTTATGTCCAAAAAGGAGACAGAGGAGTCCTTTTACTTTATTCGAATAAAGGGGGAGGCCATGGAGCATTCCCCTGGGGTCTCTCAAATTTTTGGAGGACGCAGACTCCTTTTTATCCTAATTTCCTGTCCGCTTTTCCCTCTCTTTCCCCATTGGCTGAGGTACTTGAGAGGTACAGATTTCCCTGAATGCTTAATATCTAAGATTCCCTTCTAATGAATAACCCCCCCTTTAATCCCTTACAGAATTTATGGCTCGTCCCATTGTATCTAATTTTCATTCACCAGCAGACCTGCAGTTTATTTGTAAAGACAAATCTCTTTCATTCTGTTCTTCAATCAGTGGAATCCTTCCTATTGTTCTTCTTATCTCTTCGTGCTAGTCTTATATACAGCTGGGTGGGGGGGTGGGGGGGGGGTGTGGTGGGACACAGCTTGTTTTGTAAAGACAAACCTTCATTCCTTACAATTCCCAACAACAGATTGCCACCCTTAGGCTCAACTCTAGCCGGCCCTGTTTTGTCTCCTTCCCCCTCTGAACCTAGTTTAAAGCCCTTTCAATGAGCCCAACTAGCTCATATGCCAAGATTCTTTTCCCCCCTTTGAGACAGATGAACTCCATCTGTAGCCTTCAGACACCACACAGAATAAAGCTCCCCACATTTGAAAAACCCCAAATTCTGTCTGTGGCATCAGCCTTTCAGCCACATGTTAATCAGGTGGGTTTTCCTTCCTCTTTCAGTATTCTTCCCTGCCACTGAAGGAACTGAGAATACCACCCGAGCTCCCAAGCCCTCAAGCTATCTCCCCAGGGTCCTAAAGTCTTTTTCAATTGTTTTCAGGTTTCTCTCTGTAACCTCATTGTTACCAACCTGGATAACCACTAGAGGATAGTAGCCTGATGGCCGTACCAGACCAGAGAGTTTCCTAGTAATATCCCTGGCCCCAGGGTGGCAACAGACTTCCCCATGGTGCAGATCTGGACAGCATATGGGACCCTCAGTTCCTCTCAGAAGGGAGCCACCAACTACAATTACCCTCCTTTTTTTCTCGTTAGAGCTAGTCCTAATGCATGGGGGAGACCGACTTACCTTGGGTGATCCTTTGGGTGAGCCTTCATCTCCATTGTCATTTGTCCCTCAATTTCCAAAGCCTCATACCTGTTATACAAGGGCAACTGGGAAAGGGAGGGAGGCCAGAAGGGGATTCTGTTTCCATTCCCCCTCATCTCTTAGGTCCTCTCTTTTTACCTGATGGCAAGGGAGGAGGAGATCCTCTCTTTCTAGCAGAGCATTCCCCTGCTGCCCTATCGTCAAGGATGGTAGGGCCTGACTCCCCCAGTCGACCTCTCTCTCACACTCCCTTATTGTCCTCAGTCTTTCAGCCTCCTCCTTTAGCTCAGCCACGAGGCTGAGCAGATCATTCATCTGGTCACAGCGCACACAGGTGTTATCTCTGTCACACTCCGCCAGCAGTGCCAGGCTCCAGCACTCTCTGCAGCCGGAGACCTGGACACCTGCCTGCTTCCGTGGGACCTCTGTCTGGGTAGCCACACTCTTTCTCCACCAGCTTTCGCCTGGGTCGCAACCATCGCTGGTCCTGTCTGTGCGACCCAGCGTTCAGACTGCAGAGCCCTTGCCCCCCTTGCTCGATTTTGTCGGGTGCGCAGGGATTCCTGCACTCTTTGAAGCAGCTTCTTGAGGCGGGGGGGGGGGGGGGGGGTGCTGCAGCTGAGGCTCTGTGCACGCCTCTCCTGGGGCTCTCACCCGCTGCTTACGTGTTTCGCGGTTCTGGGAAAATCTTCGCAACACTGGGATCTGCCGGTCTGTTGCGGGACGGACCAGCTCCGGAGGGCTACTCTCGGTGACTGATTGAACACTAGTGGTGGTGACGAAGGCAGCTCATATGATTACTGCTGCACATTTCAAAGCAGACAATCAAGCATGCCAAATGTGCAGAAGACTAAACCTGTTAGTGTCACTTGAAATGTACTGCGCGGATCTGTAAGAAGTGGAGATATCACATGGGCCTTTCATTTATTTAGAGAACACTGACAGTTTTATATAACTGGCTATTTTAATTTAATAAAAAAAGCACCACAACGAAACACTTTGTGGGAGCTCCAAGTCGGCACCAAGCTGAAAATACCCCATTTGCTGGGGGCAATCCCCACATCTGAAAAGTTAAACCAGAGGAACAGTCCTGCCCTTTTTAAGCAGGCCCAACAGCTACAGAGAGAGGCTTCAGGAAGAAATTTACACAGGGAAACCTTAATTGCCTTATTTATCTAAAGATCATTAATTTCAGTAAAGTGCAGTAGAGACACGCTTACAAATCAGTTTTGTCTTTTTCTCATAATGAGATGCTTTTAACCTGACAATAGAGTGCAGTGCAGGTCTACGATAACTGCATTTGCCTGAGAGTAGCTGACATCTGGGATATCTTGTGAGAGCCTGAATAAGCTGCGAAGATATTTAAGAGAAAGAGACTTGACATTAGGAAAGACTTGAAATTAGGAAATTTCAAAGACTGAATATTAGGAAAAATTTTTTCACCCTTGTCAGGCATTGGAACAGGCTGCCCAGGGAGGTGGTTGAGTCACCATCCCTGGGTGTGTTTAAAAGCTGTATAGATGTGGTGCTTGGAGATATGCCTTAGTGGTGGACTTGGAAGAGTAGGGTTAATGGTTGGACTTGATCTTGAATATCTTTTCCAACCTTAGTGATTCTATAATTCTGTGATTCTAAGTGCATAAAAATAATGTGAGAAAAATGTGTAAATGCTTCCTACCCCATTCACAGCTGTACAAATTTTGGTCTGCTTAGTTCTCAGACCTGCTCTTTTTCACTGAAATACTCCCTAGCTCTCTCCCCAGCATAGATTAAACAAAATCTTACTCCTTGTTTCAGTGCTTCATGACATGAGTTTACAGAGCATTTTCATGTTGGGCATGACACACTGGTTGCCCACTGATGCCAAAAAGGTGCACTGCAACTTCACTAGTAGCACCTCTGAGTTTTCATGCTGTTTTGTCTAGTGGAGACACAAGGTCTACTTTAGATCTCACAGCAAGGAGGTGCGTTTGATGTCACAGTGTGGTGCTTCCACTCCACTAGCTGCTGTCCACCTGAAAGCCCCTTTCTTGGCTCTCTTCAGTGACCCAACCACCCCAGGTCACCTTGCAAAATCCAGTGTCCTCAATTTTCTGTGGTCCCACTGAAAGAGTCCCCTACAGAGGCTGACAGCTCAACACAGTCAATGAAAGGAGAGGAAGAAGGAGAGACAATGAGATGTGAGATACGTTGTCATCATGTCACGAAAGCCCAGCAAAGGCTTCACTTGTCCTGCAGTACTGACCACAGAGCTTTCCAGGTGTGCTTCTGCTAGGATACGTAGGGCACCAGCGCCCAACCATGATTGTTCCTTCCTTCTCCTGCACAAGCCTTACCTCATCATGTCAGGGCCTGGTGGTGCAGGGGGTAGGTATCAGGGCAGAGCTCAGATAGACATCAATTCCAGAATGTCTTAGTCCCTCATCTGTGACAAGGATATGCACATGGGGCTCAGACAACCCTCCAGCAGTGGCTGCCCTTCCAACCCAGCTCCATCATGTCCCTCCCCACCATGTCCCACCCCACCAGTCCAGACCTGGGTGCTTCCCCACAATAGCAATCATGGCAGCTACCCAGGGCCCCCTGGGGAGTCTCCCCACCTGGCTGCTCCCTTGGGACCTCCACAGGGCTCTGTCCCCTCAGCTCTTCTCAGCAGCCAGGATCCAGACAGGGATAGCCAGCGTGTCAAGTCTAGTGGCTTTCTACAGCCCAACAGCTCCCTTTGGGGGCTATAAATAAAAGAGAAGTAGATTGCATGCACTGCTGCTGTAAAACATGTGCTTCTCCCCTCTTCTGGCTGAAGCACTTTGCCTGCTGCCTAGAAAGCCAGAGCATCCCCATGAGCACAGGGTAGGGAAGTTGCAGGCATCATGGTCTTCCTTAGGAGATCTTCAGGTGCTTCCTGGTCTCCCTGAGACATCAGTTGCCCAATGCCCACTCCAGCTTGCTGACAGCAGATCTACTTAGGGTCATCCCCACCAATATGCTGCCAATCTCTGCCTCCACAGCACACTTCTCCATCTCTTTTCTTAATTGCTTATTTGGTCTTGTCAATATTTGTCCTTCTCTATTTCATGCAGGAACATCTATCCAGTGACAGCTTTGCATTTAGTTTCCCTTTGCTTCCTGGTTGGTTGTCTGTGTAACTCATGCCCCACCCATGGGCACCACTCCCAGTTCCTGGCAGTCCCAGGACAGCCAAGGACGTCATTTGAAAAGCTGTACATGATCACTCCTTAATTACTGGGTAATCATCTCCAGATTATGAAAACTGTAATCATTGTTTATATTATTCCTGCACATCTATGGATTCTGAAAAGCTGCTAGCAGAGGGATTTTCTCAGGTTCTCACAATATTCGGTGAGAATCCTGCCTTTCTCACACAAGTTATGAAAAATAGTAGGATGGTTTTTGTAAGCTAGACTAAGACGTGGTGTTTTGCTAAGTTCTGTTTATGGTACATTGTAAAAATATTTTGAAATGGGTGCTGTAGGACTTTAGCCAATCACCCTAGGAGATGGGTGATCACTGACTGATCGCCCTATGGGGCTAGGGTATATAACACGGGGTTATAAATTAATAAAGTTGCTTCTTTTGCCTGCTCTTGCTGAATTTGTGTTGCTGTATCTCTCCGCTCCTGGTATTAACAGCGACACACATCTTGCAAGAGACCCCTAGAGAGAGATCCTACAGCTGCAGCATCACCTCCGTACCAGCTCTGCTTTGGACTGTGGTTGGAGGCCTCATTCCCCTCTGTACAGGAGAGTCCTGAGCTATGTGGGAGGACTCGTTCCTGTGTTCCATCAGGAACTATTACTTCCTCCTATGCAGCCTGAACAAGGGTCAGAAGGCTGCAATACAAGTGTAATCCAGGATTTTGATAAATATACATCTGTAGTTCAGAGGAGCATGGGGAAACCACATAGTGGCTGGTGTCACAAAGGTCATAAGGAATTATCCATTCAGCTTCAGGATGTCCTGTTACTATCTTAGTCTCTACAGAGGGGCTCCCAATTCAGTAATCTCCCTTTTCCACAGCAGCACCAGTCACCAAGCAGACTGCTTGTAGACTGGAAGGTGACACAGCCCAGTTCTAGGGATCTTCAGATTTTTTTCGTTGTCAGTGTTCCAAAGTGTTTGCTTTCAGTGCTTATCAAACTGTATTCACTGCTTTGAGAGATGGTTGTTCCTATCAGATTCAGGCACACTGAAATTTTAGAGCAATTACTAATCTAACAGAGTGAAGGGTTTGTGTCTTGTTTATACAATTAATAGCACTTCCACTAAAGATAAAAAAAATAAAATGCAGACTTGGGACACACCTAGTCTTACTCTCTTATTCTGTTTGTGCAAATGTCTTTATGAGGTGTTCCTCAGCTACAAAAAAAAGGAAAGCTCCCACTTAATGGCATGCTGCCTCAAGAGACATAACTTTCAGCATAAGGCCTCCCTATGTTCTTTTTTGCAGTTACATGTGAGGTTCTCTAGAAACACTGAATATGAATAATATTTCAAAGCATTTATTTGCTAATTTAAGGATTTTTTTAAAATTATTTTATTTTCATTGTGGCCTTATTTTTAGCAACTCAGCAGCTAGGAGTGATAATGAATTCCTACTTACACAGGTTAGTAGAAAGAGATTGGAACCCTGATCCTTCTGCTCATGATCTTTTCCTCCTCAGAAATGACCTGAATTATGAGTTTACAGAGTAGTTTTCACATAATATAACGTGCATTTAGCTCTCTTCATGTCTTCGACATCCTCTCTACTGAAATATCTTCCCTAATCAGACAGTAGACAGAGCCTTCTGCTTGTGCTTGAACCTTTAAATGTACCTTATAATGTCCACATTGCAAAAGATTCTTCTAGGGAGGGCCGAATTTGGCAGCCCAGCAGAGGTGGAATTGCTGCAGCTCCTTGCCTCCAGGTGCAATTGGTAGCAAGGCTGAGCACGTTGTTCCCAGTAGGGAACACATGAATGCACATACTCCACAGATATACATACATATATGGTCACCACACAGATCTACACAGACACACAGAACACTCCCATGAACACAAATGGCTCAACAGCCACACCAATTTTTTCTTCCTGGCTGAGTAGGATGCTACTGTGAAATATATATGCATATGTATATGTACAAGGTGGATCCCATCAGCAGCTGGGCTCTTGCAAACCACAATATTATCAGGTCAGGTAAAACAGATAGATGATGGTATCCATGCTTTGAATGTTTTATATAAAGATAGATAAAATTCCTAAATTCGCTTTTGATTGAATTTGTGCCTTTGGTTCCAGATCTCACCAGCAGAAAGTAGCTTCTTGTTCTTGTAAGAGTGAAAACATCCAGATTTCAACATCAGATGAGTTTCAATGTTGCTGCTTTTACCTGGTGAAGGAATCTAATCATCAAGTTCTCACTGCTGGCATGAATCAGCTGTGGTGCAGTCCAGTGCTCCTCTGACATCAGGTCCTGACTACAGGCTGACTGAGAAAGAACATTCTGGTAATTAAAGCGTGGAAATGAAAATCTTCTTTACACTTTAAATTTGACACATTTTGACCAAGATCCAGACTGTTGAGTGCACTGTGTTTCACTTTCCCAGTCTATAGCCTGTTGTTTTTTTTCATTTAGATAACAAAATTAGGATGACCTGTATTAGACTTTGGAGCTTGCATGTCTTACCTAAGCATTTCCCACTGAGGTCATTGGTGGTAAGTTGCTGTAGTTCACTACTCCACAAGCAGACCTGCAGAGCTCAAACTATGCAGTATGAACGGCAGGTTTTCAGGTTTACAACAGGAAAGAGTGACCACTGAGGGATGGAAATACATTTCCCCCACTGCCACAAACTAACCTCTCTGAATATCACACATCATGCTACTGTATTTCCTGCTGTAACCAAGGGCAGTCAAAAGCAGATTAACAGAGACAGTATCTCTATTGCTAAATGCATCTTCCTTACGGAGAGATCTCTAAGACCCTTCCTTAGGCCACATGATGCTAAATGTCCTGTGTCCACCAATGTAGGGCTGTAGAATAGACTGGAGGGGCAGAATTGCATTGGGTCTCTGTAAAAGAAGAAGTAACATGAGGGCTTTGTTGCTACAAGGTTAAGTGTCATGTGTCCTCAGATGCACAATGGAGGCATGTGGGGGTGACTCCAAGTGCAGAGCCTACTGACAATGCAAAAAGGGGACCTACCATAGTCTGGTTTAAGCCACCCTGACTGTCAGTAGTGCTCCTTATCACAAATTATCTCCAGAACAGTACCTAGGCTTCTTCCTGGAAGGAACTGGTAGATTCATTCCAAAATAGTTCCCTGTAATGAACTGACATCCATGAAGGGTGGACAAACTAGGAACAAGAATATGAAAGTCAAGTGATCTGATAGTGCAGATATATCCAGAAGATGAGGTGTTAGCTGAAGGGGCAGAGATGACCATGTGAGCTGTACCTGTAACAGTGATGTTGTGTGAAGGTACAAAGGGGTGAAAAACCCTCTCAGGGTTTTGTAGCATCTAAAGTGTTTCCCCCAGAATATGCAGTTTCTTCAACAGGGTGACCTTGTTGTTTGAAAAAAGTGAGGTGGACACAAGAAGTGATTTGAACTGCAGAGCCTTTGCTCCTTGGACCCTGCAAGGATGACTGGCTGTTCAGGGAGAAAGGGGATGGATGTAAACACCTTGTTTTTATTGCCTGAAGAGCCACTGTTGAGGGTTTCTCCAGCATCCTGTTGCTTTACAGATTAGCTCACTGAGCACTGTCCCTTGCAAAATTGTAGTGGGTAAGGTAGCAGGTGCCTGTGACTTGAAACAACTGCATGTGGCAGTTGTTTCAGATCATCAGGAAGAAGTGTTCAGAAGACCATAAGCCTTTGTTAGATGAAATGATAGTTGAAAAATGTCTTGTACTAAATGGGGATCTTCAAGTTGCGAGGCATGTGTTGGAGCCATTACTCACATATTGCTCAAAAGACTGGGAAAATCCAGTCTTAAAAGGAAGAGAGATGACATCACTTTATATGACATATCATGTCTTGAAACCACTGATTCTCCTGAGCCACTGGCAGCCCATAAGACCTTATTAAATAGTTCTCAGCTTACCCACGAGATCATCTAGCCTTTGTAATGTTTTAAATTAGAAGTTTCATGATCAAGTTGCCTGGTTACCTGCACGTGGTAGTACACTTGTCTTTATGATTGCTTGGTAGTGGTTCATTGGACCTTGCAGCTAAGGAGCTGTTGCTCTTAGTCTCTTCTTTAACCTATGAGCCTTGAGCCTTGAGCCTTCAGCCTTCTATGACTGAGTGACCTGCCTAGTGGATAAGGGGAAGGCTGTGGATGTGGTTACCTCAACTTCAGCAAAGCCTTTGATACGGTCTACCACAGCATCCTCCTGAAAAAGCTGTCAGTCCATGGCTTGGACAGGTGCACCCTTCTCTGGGTTAAAAACTGTTTGGATGGCCAGGCCCAGAGAATGGTGGTGAAAAGTGCTGTATCTGGTTGGCATCCAGTGACCGGTCATGTACCCCAGGGATCAATACTGGGCCCAGTCCTGTTCAATATCTTTACTGATGACCTGGATGTGGGGATTGAGTCTACCTTCAGTAAATTTGTGGATGACACCAAACTGGGAGGGAATGTCCATCTGATGGAGGGTAGGAAGATGCTGCAGAGGGACCTGGACAGTCTGGGTCAATGGGCTGAGGCCAACAGTATGAGGTTCAACAGGACCAAGTGCAGAGTCCTGCACTTTGGCTGCAATAACCCCTTGCAGCACTACAGACTATGGGAGGAGTGGCTGGAGAGTGGCCCAGTGCAGAGAGACCTGGGAGTGCTGGTTGAAAACCGATTGAACATGAGCCAGTAGTGTGCTCAGGTGGCCTTGTGGGCCAATGGCATCCTGGCTTGTATCAGGAGTACTGTGGCCAGCAGCACTGATGAGGCCTCACCTCGAGCATTGTGTACAGTTCTGGGACCCTCATTTCAAGAAGGATATTGAGGCGCTGGAGTGAGTCCAGAGGAGAGAAATGAGGCTGGTGAAGGGACTAGAAAGAAAGTCTTATGAGGAGAGGCTGAGGGAGCTGGGGTTATTTAGCCTGGAGAAGAGGAGACTCGGAGGGGACCTTGTCACTATCTACAACTACCTGAAGGGAGCTTGTAGTAAGGTGGGGGTCAGGCTTTTCTCCCACGCAACTAGTGACAGGTTGAGAGGGCATAGCCTGAAGCTGCAGCAGGGGAGGTTTAGGTTGGATATCAGGAAGCATTTCCTGACAGAGAGGGTGATCAGGCATTGGAATGGACTGCCCAGGGAGTTGGTGGACTCACTGTCCCTGGATGTGGCACTTAGTGCCATGGTCTAGCCAATGTGGCAGTATTGGGTCATAGGCTTGACTTGATGATCTCTGAGGTCTTTTTCAGCCTCAGTAATTCTGTGATTCTGTGATTCTTCTGACTCAATTCTAGCTGATACTATAGAGTTAACAGTGTGAGTCTGTCCTGGCTCATGGAACCACTATAACTTCAACCTAACATACCTTGTGAAATGATTATTGGCAAGGATCATCCTGATCATCCCAGAGAAGGAAAATCAACAATGTTTTTACGTTTCAAGGCTGTCTTTCCTGTGACCACAAAACATTCCTTTGATTTACAAGAGTTTGGATGTTTCCAACACGGGTAAACCAAGGGGATTCCATGAAATGGGAGACTGTTGAGATGGGGTTTTTTTTAAATAAAACAAAAGGTATGAAACTCAAATGAACTTGTTTAACCATAAGGAGTGGGAGGCTATTTAGAATCTGAATTTGGAGGAGACTGATTCTAATTAATTTTCTCTGTAATAACATCCAAAATTTGAGATGCTAACATTTCAAAAAGGAAGGTCTCAAATATGGGTTGGTTTTTTTTTTTCCCAATCCTTTTTTTCTTTCAATCACTGACTGGCTTTTTAAAGCCTGGTGTATTTGTCTGAATATCTCCACCTAAAGTAGAAGAACAGTATGAATAAGGGGAAAAAGAAAATAGTGAAGACAGGAAAGTTTTTCTACGGAAGGAAAAATTATTTTTACCTTTTAAAAGATTCTCTGACACACATTTTTGTCTTTTGTGATGACGGGAAATACATGTTCATGGTCCCTTATGGCAAAGGTTTGTAATAACCAAATCTTAATCTAAACCAGTATGTCATCAATTCAAGATTTTGAGTGAATTCAGAATGGCAGCAATATAATTACTACATCAGAATTGCATTGTCCATAGATTGTTGGGTATTTTTGGTTTTTTGAGAAATGAAATTTTGATATCAAATGGTTCGTTTAAATACAGTGATGATTAATACTTACTACATTAACTAAACTACTAGGGAATAATAGGTATTGTTTGTACTTCTCCTGCACTCTTCTTGACCTCATCTTCTATTTTCCTTATTATGTGTCCCTGTGCATTCTCTGGCAGATTTCCTATTCCTATCACTTCTGAAGAAAAGTTGGGGGTTTTTTTGGTTTTTTTTTTGGGCCTGCTTTCCTATGTTTATGTCTTCCTTCATCATTTAGACACATCAGGGTTTTTTCACAGATGTCTGTATATGTACACTTTATAGACCCAGAAAAATAGATGGTATTTCAAGTGTTTTGCGATATATGAGGCAGTAGTACTTTATTTTTCATAGGTAGGTCTAAAATATGTTCCCGAAAGACGATGCTGAGAGTCTACTAGTTAGATCTGTAAGAGATCTTGCAGGGACTGAACAATGTGCTGTTTACTCTTCTCAATATAACTGTGTTACAACGTTTAATATTACCTGATCTTTATTATTGCAGAAAATAAGCAATATTAGAAAAATGTTCAATCCACTCAACATTAAATGATACAGCATACTCTAGTGCACTAAAAGGTGCCTCTTTCCAGCAAACATTCAGAGAAATGCCACTGCTTGCAAGCCTAAAAGCTTGCAGGTGGGGATATGCCCTGGAAGAGTGGAAGGTAATGTAGTCATACAATTCATCTGAAGTAGCCAAACTCTGAGACATATACAGTACTATGCAGTGATATGTTGTCTTTTTTAAAACAAAATATTTTGTCAGAAGCAAAGTCAGAAGTGTGGGGAAGCATTTCTCAGATTACAAAAGAATTTTCTGGAAAGATCACAGGTTAGCAAATAGCCTGGAACTGTTGATGAGGGTATTTGCATAAGTGAAACGGAAGCTGGCACTCTGGCCCCACATCCAACTGTTTTGAAGAAAGAAACCAGAATAAAACAGGTATTGTAGTGAGGGGTGGATTACTTGGTCATCATCTCAGTCATGAAAATACTCTCAGTCCTTAAGTGTTGTGCAAATGTAAAGTGAAGCCATAGAAGAGAACCAAGTATTTACATATTACTCATTCTTCTGGAAAATCCAAGGTTTCACTGATGAAAGCTGCTCAAGTTCCTGATATTTCTCTGAGACAATGGAAAACAGGCATGACTTAGATCTGTATTGACAGAGAATTTGAATGTCTCAACTTCACTTTCAGAATATACAGTGTTCTGCAAGGCAGATGCACATTCTTTGACATGTTTATTTTCTAATTTGTTCTGTACTGGTCATTTTGGGACAGTGTAGGAACATCTGAGATGCTTTAAGTGAGCTATCTGTGGTATCAGAGCTGTGCTAGTCACAACCTCATAGAATTCTCTGGTTTGAGTACTGTGCACATGCAAAACATTGAACTTAACTTCTCCCATAGCTGGAAAACCTTACATTACCCTGCAATGTGTTTGTGCCCAGTGTAAAAGAGAAGATCAGGTACACCTGATGTGATAACATGGGTTGTAAAATTCAGCTCTATTTGAAAGAAAAGTATATTATTCCAATACTACTGCAACAATCACCCCTCTGACTTATCTAGAGAAAGAATGGAGAGAGAAAATGCACATGTATATAAAAATTCTTCATAAAAGAGAGAACAAATGTCGTAGCTTTCTGAAGTCTGGACTGAATAAGTTGATTCTCTCCCATCCAAAGAGCATGCAACATGACTCTACTTTGAAACCAAGTATTGTATGTGATACTTAAGTCAGTATTTGCATTGTTTTGGTCTTGAGTTGCATTTGGCACTGTTCCTCATTTCACCAGTTTTCTAGCCAAATCATTATCTCCAATGACGGGTGTAATTCCTTACACCAATACAAAGCAGGGCCAGTCTAAGGTCAACAGATTTGTTTACATGACATCCAGTATCAAGGTACCTTCTGTGTGTCTGTCTTGTAACAGCTGCCTTGTGTGAGGTTCAGTATCTCCCCCTTGTTAAAACCTGATCTTCATATTTCCAGATATTAATCCCTTCCAGCTCCTAACTTCTTAATCATACAACCCAAAACTTCTTCTTTTTCTCTTCTACCAAAAAACAACTGGAATAATTTCCTCATTGCACTGTGGTATTTTCTTAAGCATTATCCCTGACATGGCAGTGATGTGCATAAAGAGATGATCTTACTTTTTATTTTATCACAACATTGTCACAATACAAAGAGTTCCTCTGGGATCAGTAATTTCACTGCAGTAATGATTTCAATAGCTTGTTTCCAGAGAAACATGTACTCTTCAGTTGATCTGAACATAATGCCTTCTAAGATTTCCGTTTTTCAAATGATTTATCTTTTTCTTTTCCATGTATGTGTATCAGCAAGAAAGTCCTCTTACATTCATGGTGAAGGCATGCTGGACTTAAATAAAAGCGGAACTTCTGGAGCACTTTGCACCGGGGTCCTGGAATCGATTGCTCTTTCCTTAATTCTTTTTTTTTTTTTTTTTGCCTATTACTTAGTACCTGTTTACAGTAAAACATGGAGTCTGAGGTGTTTCAAAGCTGCAAATACGAACTTTTCTTTGACATACTCTTAGATGCCTTCTGCCCTCACAACTAATGCATCAGCTTTCTTCACAATGTGACCACACTGTTTGCACACCTCCCAGCTGTCATGTTTCACTGTCACTTTAATGCCAGGTCATTCTGGGAAGCTCTGTGCAGTATTTCTCACTAGTAGCTGAGTGGGAATAGACAGTATCTGCAGCACCACCTAGGGCAGCTTTCTTTGTGCCCTAACTTGGTCATCAGAAAGCTTCTGGGAAAGATGGATAGGCAAGATATTTAGGCACAGTTAATTTAGGGTATCCCTCATTCTGATGGAAAGATTAATCACTGTACATCTGAATCATTACCAAGAATGTATTATATCACGTGAAGTGAAACTGATAGAATCTGACATTCTGGAGTCCCACATCCATTTGTACCACATCACTGTAATAGTTCTCATTTCCTTCTCATACCCCTTACCACTGAAATAACTTCAGGCCCACTCTGCACTGCCTAACACCTTGTACAGTGCCCCTAGCTCTCTTTCATGTTCGTAATCTCTCCTACAGTACATTCAGCTTCCTCTTCCCATTCATCACCTGTTTGGCTGAGGAAGAGGATGCAGAAGGGAAATTGCCCGTCACTTTCCCTAGGTTGCAGTTACAAACATGTTGATTTGCTGCCATGTTTTGTTTTCTTTTTTATTTTTCTATCTAAGAATGTGAATGCAGTCCCCCACGATGATAGATTATTTATATTTTCCTGTGTTCAGGCTATATTACCAAGAGTGTAGCAAACACATCGAGTAAACTGATTCTTCCCCTCTTGTTTGGCAGTTGTGAGACCACAGATGAAGTTCTGTGTCCAGATTTGGCTCCTCAGTACAGGAAAGACATTGACAAACTGGAGGGTGTCCAGAGGAAGGTCACTGGGATGGTCAGAGGCTGGAACAAACATACAGAAAGAAACTGAGTCTCATTTATTCATCTTGGAGAAACAAAGGCTAAGAAAGGACATCACTGCAGTCTTGTGGTACAAAAAGTAGAGAAGACAGAGACAGATTCTTCTCGGTCACAGTGAAAGGACAAGAAGCAATGGACAGAAGGTATAGTATAGGAAATTCTAATTTAAGGGAAAAAGTCCTCACAACATGGATGGTTGAGAATGGGAGCAGTTGTCTGGAGATGGTGTGGACTCTCCATCCTTGGAGATACTCAAAACATGACTGGACAAACTTTGGAGCTAGCCCTGCTTAAAAGGAGAGATTGGACCACATAATGTCCCTTACTATCCAAATTATGTTATGATTCTCTATCTTTAGTATTCTGAAACTTCTCAGTCAGATTTACTAAAAAGTCACCAATCAGCTTGCAAATTGTTTGATGAGGGGGCAGGGATGGGGGGAAAAAAGCAGGCTGACAGATGACTAAACAAATTAAGTAATGCTAGCACATTAATTTCCCTAGAGATACATTTTTTCCTAATCAATGACAAAAATAGTAGACAAATAGCCAACTCCATTCCCTGCTGAATGTTACTGTGTGCATTAAGAAATCCATATTATGCTTAGGAGTTTCCTTCTGTGCCATACTGAATGTGGCTATAGCCTGATGCTGTGTTATTGCTGCTCAGGCCTCTGTGCAGGAATCTAATAGCACTGTGTTATGACTACTTCTGTTTTGTTAGATGTATCTACAGGACATCTTCACAGAATAAGAAAATTCTTTAGCAGTGACAAATGCTAGCAAGTTGAAACATTAAGGAACCTTCAGCCAGTGGCACAATAATCAGATACGTAAGCTTCAATAAAACATTCAGATGGGCAGGAACCGGTTTGACTTGCAATACCTCTCAAAGCTATGTGAAATATGAGAGCTTCCCTAAGCTATTGTTTGAGAGTTCAAGGAGTGCGAGAAAACACAGCAGAGAGGAAGATGAACCTATGCAAATTTTATGTAGAAATCTTTTGTCAGAATATGATTGAAACCGTGGAGGAGGAGCACTCTCTCAGACCAGTTTAAAAGCCAGAAGACAGGCTGTCAACTTCAGTTCGATCTCCTTTCTTCTTCATGAACAGAGATGTGGTCAAGGATTATTCTGAGTATTCTGTCCTTGAACTGGATTTCCACTGTATCTTCTGAACCGTAAGATCATACGTTTTGTGTTTTAATGATAACATATTCTATTATATTTTCCACCTGTTTATTTCTTCTGGGACACTGCTATATGATAAACTGGGTGAGACCTAGATTCTGAAATGTGTCCGAAATGGATATAGATGACTTGGGACCATGATTTGGAATGATCCTTTCCATCATAAAACTGCTATGAAATCTCATTTGAATGACAGAAACCTAGAACTGGAGCAGATGGAATCTGAAGTGCATGGGTAAAGGAGGGAGAAGATTTGAGACTAGACTAGCAAGTAATGCTAACAATCAGGATTAATAAGCATCAGCAGTACAGAGAAAGCATGTTGGATGGGGAGGTGCTACAGACCAGATAATGGCTGATACTAGGGACTATGCTCAATGGCAATTCTAGTGTTCATTAGTATTAGCATTAGCATTATTACATCTACTGTGCTGTCACACCTTATACAGCACTGTCAAAGTCCATGGCTTAATACAAACAGAGGATTTCAGTGACAGTTTTCAAAATACACCTACATTAGAGCTTAAATCCCCTTCTCAAAACTTATAAAGGAAAAACACTGCACAAGTGAGAGTTCAGCTTTCTCAGATACCCTGTTGGTTTTAATAATTTTATTTTTGGTCTTTGACTATTGTGGAGTCTGAATTGGGCAAGTGAAATTTATAATAATGGCAATATGAGCAAGCAAAGTGGTGTGAGAAAAAAATCAAAAGGATTAGATTATCAAGAAAAGGTTGTGTAATTCCTGTTGTTCTGCAAAACCAACACATCAATTCTGTCCTATGTTATTTAGAAAGAGTAGTTTGGGCAACCAAGAACCTATAGCCAGCAAGAGAACCTTAGCCAAATACGTATCAGAATTCCTCTGTTTTCAGAGGAAGAATTTTGGGAAGGAAGGCTGCCTTAGTTATAGAGAGCAGTATAACTAAAAAAGCCCAATGGAATTAAGAAGCAAAGGAAGCAACACAGGCATGGAAACAGAGCAGAGCATGCAGGTTAGATTAAGTGTTCTCTGGAATATTCTGCAAAATGGAAAAGCAGGATCATTTCTGGTGCATTATGCTAATTGACTTATGTATGTCAGGTCTTTCTGGAGGGAGAGATATCCAGAGAAAAAGAAATTAAAAATATGTTGCAAACATTAAGTAGCATTTTGGTCATTGATCTCAAAAAGAAACTAAGTATGATTCCTCCTTACGGGAGGTTCCAGAAGTTTAAGTATGTATATAGTTCATGGGAGGACAAATGCAGCTATGCTTGTTAGGTGCTTAAACACTTCAGTAACTGGAGCTGTGTAAATATCTGGAATGGAAAGATGCAGTATTATGCTGGGTAAGACACAACATAGAATGATGCCATTCTTGTAGCTCAGAAAGAACTGTGAGAGACTCTGCTTTCTTAGCAGATTATTCAAAATCCATTGCACAAAATGGAAATCTTTCCACTGGTTTGACCAAGCTTTGGACTGTGTCTTCCTTCACACATACGGCATTTCTGTGGTATTTTCCTCTCCTGTTTTCTGTGACTTTCCTCCATGAATGAACTCTCTCACGTGATCTTGCCTTCTTACAGTCAGTATGTGCTGCTAGTCCCAGCAATAGTGCGGAGTGACTCTCCACAGACTGCTTGTGTGCAGTTCCACAACCTCAGTGAGCCTCTGTCTCTGAGCATCGCCCTGGGATATGGCAGTATCCAGAAGACTTTCTTTGAAGAATCAGTGACAAAGAATGATTTCTTCAAGTGCTGCGAGTTCAAGGTATTTTCTCTTCTGAGACTGTTGAAGAGGGTGTAGAAGCTGGAAATACTTCTGAGTGCAGCTCTTCTTGTCAGTGAGTGCAAGAAGATGAAGAGCATATGCAGAGAATAGGATGAAAAGAGATTAATTGCTGGAAAGACTGATAATATAGAAAAGACAAAAAAAAGAAAAAGGAAAAGGAAAGATATGGGGAAAAGGAAAAAGAAAGACATATGGGTTCTAGGGGGAAGCTGGAGAAAGTCTTTCCATCCCCATTCACAGAGTGCATGGAAAAAAGCTTCTGATTGTCATCACAGGAGCACGCACCTGACAGGACTGTAATAATTGTCAGAATTATTCTGAAGAATTACATTCTCCATAATTGGAGAACCCAGCTGGGAAATGTTCAGTCCCTTTCCTGTGATGCTGCAGAATCTGAACAAATATGACAAACAAGTTCCAAGGTTAGATATTCCAGAATGCAGCAGGAGGAAACGCTTCAGAAATAAGCTATATGGCTGGGGCAACCTGTGTATAGGCAGATGAGGAAATGCATAGAACAGGGCATAGCTTAAAACCTTTATACCTGGTGACAGATTATGGGACTTCCACAGCAGAAATTCCCAGTGACTATCTCACTGGCAAAGATGGAGCTTCTCATGACTTTGCACAAGATATTTATGACTCACTTGGCAGTCAGTATCTCACTCAAGAACACTGGGCACCAGAAGACCTCAACAAATCTCATTTACCACTTTTCCTCTGGGTTTTTGTTTCTTTCCAGGTTCCTCCTTCTACTTCTGACCCCCTTGCATTCATTTCCTTCTCTGCCAAAGGCACCACAGTCAACTTAGCTGAAAGAAGAACAGTGGCAATTGAGAATGTGGATAATGCTGTCTTCATCCAGACGGACAAACCCATCTACAAACCAGGGCACAAAGGTGGCTGAGGAGTCTGAGTCAGCTAATGAATTGGGAAACTGAGTGCAAGGGAGGGTCCAGAATGACAAGGACTTCTTGTGGAATAAAAGACCATAGACTGCAACAGCCATGAGCAATCCTTCAGTAGTGTATAACTGTCATCTGAGGTTGGGCTCATCAAAAGTCAGTGAAAAAGAAAACCAATTCACGAAATTACAAATAAATAGAGTTTATATGCTTTTACTGAGTTAATTTCATTTACAGTATCTTGAATTTTGCTAGGTTCACTGAGGTCAGTCACATAAAAAGTGTCCTTAAAATACAGAAAATAATAAATTGAGCTAGGAATTAATAAAATTCATATAAAAATAAAGTAAGCATGTAATTTCCTGTCAACAGGTCTTTCTACTTAACTGCTAATCTGATTGACAGAACTGATTCCATCACGATATTTAAATGACAGTACTAGCTGTGGTATAGTTAGCTATCTCTTTAGTGTAATTTTACTTCAGTGCTGCACAGGGTTTAGACTTAGAATACAGACAGATTTTTCCTTGTCTTCTTCATTTTTTTCATTGAATTGGTTTGTATCAACAGTTTTTTAGAAGACACTACAAAGCACTGGGTCCTTCAAAAGGAAATGAAGGCAGTATAGAGTATTTGCGTTTACTATAAATGTTACTTTAATTCCAGTGGATCAGAATTGAAGATATTTCATGTGACAAGTTTATTTTGGTTTTCTTTGTCACTGGCTAAGATAATCAAATCCTTTCTAGTTCTCTGGGGACTCTTTAGCTCTCCCTAGAAGCCTGGGAAACCTTTTTTTTTTTCAGTTATATGTTGAAAGGCACTTACCACTGCTAAAGCAAATTCTCTTTTTTTCTGTCCTACATTTTTTTCAGTGATGTTCCGTGTGGTCAGTTTAGACACCCAGTTCAGACCTGTTCAGGAGACAGTAAGTATGCGTAATACTCAAGATTTTTCAAGGACCCTCTTGAGGTACCTGTTCACTTAGACTCTTTCACTTAGAAATTGAATAGAAAAGGCCTGGGATAGGTCTCCTGCTGTCTTTGGAGAAGTTCTGTAGCTCCTTAGCTTCACACTCCATCCTTCACCTGCCTTTATAGAGGGCAAATGGTCTGAAAGCACTTCTGGAAATCTCTCACAAATCTCAGATTTTTGTAGTCACTTCACTTGTCCTGCTCCATGTATATAGAATGATGGATACTTTTGTAGAAAAGATAAATTCACAAGCAAGTTATCCTCTTAAAATTATCTCTTTGATTACAGGCATAAGTTTCAAATTGATTCCTTGGCCCAGTCTTCTGTATCCAGAGAAAGCTGCTCACAGTCCTCTTTATATTCTAGCATTTCTCAGGCTCTACAGTTAAATTCTTGTTATGTTGGTAATTATTTTTTTCTTTCTCTTTTTTTTCCTCCTCCAGTATCCTCGAATCATCATTGAGGTAAGAGACGCAACATCTCATTAAAGCACAAGTTGCTTTGGAAAGACTATGCTTCATCATTCCCCATAGTGTAAATAGCTCAGGGACACTCATCAGAGTACATCACCTGAAGCCAATGGACTTGAGGTTGAACAGCGGCAGTACCCCTTATCAAACACTAGAGGAGAAGAAATTGAAAGAACTGGAGGCGTTAGTCAGAAATGGCATGGGGTTGTTGCTGCATCTTTTGTTAGGATTCAAACGAGAGTGTTCAGTGTAATCTTACTTTGGTAGCACTACAGTAAACGGGCTGGTGAAATAGCCTCTTTCTTATACAAGCATAAGTATAGTAGCTTTCTGAAATGTCATGTTCTGCTGGAGCACAGGCTAACAACATATCAGTCTTCTAACACACTTCACATCACTAGATCTCAAAGCACTTTATAAAGGAGACCAGCATAATATACCCATTTTCCGGAAGGAGTTGATTCAGAAAAACATGCTAGACCTCCAGATAAGCAACCTAAGTTCCTATTCCTGGATGATCTAAGATCATGTGGCAGTGTAGCTAGTTTTCAGTTAAACATGAATTTAGGCTTGCTTAATACACAAGCAGATCTGGAAAATTAATGGCAAGTCAGAGCGCAATGTCATCAGCCCAAATTCATATTGACCCTGTGGTGCATTTAGCCAATATGCCAGCAAACAAAACTTGAAAGGAGGCCAGAAAACAAGAAGCAGGGTTACAAAGGTTTGGTACATCTCTTTCTCCCACTCTTCAGGATCCAGAGCAAAACAAGATCTTCCAATGGTTGGAAGTAACTTCTAAGCATGGAATTGCCCAGCTCTCCTTTCCACTAATCCTGGAGCCTATCCTTGGGTCCTACCGTATCATTGTGGAGAGGATGTCAGGTGAAAAAGAGTACCAGTTCTTCACAGTGGAGGAATATGGTAAGCATTTTTCAGGAATTAAATTAGGAGTTTAATTCTTTTCCGGGCTTGGCACAAAGCCACTGTCTGACTTCGGGATTTGCATCCTATCACTCAGGCCTTACACTCCCCATCTGTTCAGAAGCAAAAATGAGTAAGTCAGACCTGTCCTGTTTTGTGGAGGTCATCACCATATGAAGAGCACTAGGGTAAAATATGCAGTAGAAATTTGAAGATATTATCTACCAAACAGATTAAATGACAGGTACCAGATTGTTACTGGGGGAGACTGGATAGGCAGTGGAAGCACAAGATACAAAACAGTGGGCAGTGGAGGTTCCAAAGCCCTCACAGTGATCTGCTTGCTCTCTAGAATGGACCATATCAAGGGAGTTATTAAATTGGTTTTTTTACAAGTTTTCTCATCTTATAGTGGCAGGTTTTCCTCAGTAATCCCCAGAGAAGGCTTGGACAACTTCCAGTTGTTTGGGTTTTTTTTTTGCTAGAGCAGTAAAGAACCTTTCCTGCTTACCCTCCAGAGCTCTTTTGTACCTTCCAGTCTCCTGTGTACATGTGCATGAGTAAAACGTTTTTTCCAGTGATATCATTATTGCTAGTGACCTGGGACAAAAGATAAGCTGAAAAGAGAGACTGACAGTGAGCTGTTTGATTTTACTATTTCACTTAACCTGTTGCCTTTCTCCTTCAATGGGCCTGGATTACATAACTTCTGTTTTCCAGGGCTTAACTAGTTTAAGACATCAGCATTATTTCCATCTTTCTCTCAAAGAAAATGTACAGTCAATGAAAGTGATTTATCACAGTTCTTACTGTGGCTGTTACCATTATTAGTATGTTTGTTATTGCATTTTAAAGAAGTTATTCATCTTACCCCTAAAGGTTATTTTTATCCCTAATAATATCCTACAGCAGGCTCATAGGTAGACTTTCCTTTGAAATGTTTCCCATGTTGTTGAAAATGCCTTTGCCAACTATTTTTTACTGTCTTACGCACACACACCTGCCTATGGCATGCAACTGCTGATCAGTCATATTCACATTGCATTCCTAGTGCTCCCGAGGTTTGAAGTGACAACCAGTGTGCCAAAGAGGATTTCGTTCTTTGATGAAGAACTCAGGGTGAATGTTTGTGCTTTGTAAGTATCACAGCAGAGAACAACGTATTTGTGCACAAGAACCACAGGATAGAGGATGGTGTGTCATGCTGGGAAGCATGGACCCTGCTGCTGATTCATAGTATGGGTTAGAGCAATTCCTTTAGCTATGACTTCCATGAACGGAAATGTGATAACTCTTCTTGTGCTACATGGTATAATTAGAACTTGGAGAGTTTGTGCGTGTATAACAGTTTGAAGATACCAAGCAGTACATACTTGCTAGCTGTTGTTTTTTATTATCACGAAGGACTGAAATAGTACAAAAGGAGAGTCTATCATTAAGATTGCTGTGACATTGCCAAAGGGCAGGGTAGCATGAGCTAAAGGTGTGAATAAGGATCTTTCTGCAGTACATCCTCTTTTGCATAAGGCACTAACAAGAAAGAGCAAGCAGCGGGGAATGATATCCCACCCTTGAGTCCAACACCAATTTGAAGCTTCAGACCTTGAAGAATGACCACACCGACACAATGGTAAAGCAAGCTTTTTTAACGAGGTGACAGAAACAGCTTAAAAATAGTTGAAGGGAATTTTTCTAGGAATGACTGGTCCTAATTCCTGTCTGCTCTTCTGTCTGGACACTCCTGAGGGGTTTAGAGTCTGAATTGCTCTGCAGTCTTTGCAGGTTTCATGCTAAGTTCATGTGACTGGATTCTTGTGTCTTTTCCTCTCCTAGGTACACTTATGGCCAACCAGTGCAAGGGAATGCCCAAATCAATGTGTGTCAGCAGCACTTTTACAGTCCACGATGTGAGCAAAACCAGAAACAAGCCTGTGAAGCTATCAGTGGACTGGTATGTTGAAGGGCAAGGCCTTTCTTCCCAGTCAGCTTTACTTCCCCATATGTAGCAGTGTTTTGTGGCATCATTCATTTCCTGGGGAACACCAGAGAGACAATCCCAGAGGCACTTTTTCTTCTCACTTTCTCACGGGCAGCACTGAAAGACCATAAAGGTGTTTTTTACCAATGACCTCATTAGGAGACTGATTTTTTTCCCTCAGAAAGAGTCAGCAGGAGGAAGGGAAGCTTATGAATCTATACATTTGTGATCATTCCTTAAACAGTGGAGTTGGGTTCTTATCAAATGTAATCAGCAGACCTCTACCTGGAGTCCTTGAGGACACTTAATGTCAAACTAATGAATAATTTCTCCACTAGATCAGGCTCAAGGTGCTCTGATCATAGAACTTAGGCATCATGCAAGGTAGGTTTAAGAAGGTGTGTGAGCATAGAGAGGACAAACGGGAAGAGGAGACTCAAGGTTTCCAGGTGCAAGGGTAAATGGTTTTGAAACAGTGAGCTGGGAGGGGAGCCAGGGAGTGAGAAGTAAGAGAGGAGCAAGTAGAAAGGAAGAACTGAAGGAGATGTGAGTAGAGGCAATAAAGCTTTTCAGATGCCCAATTCAAGAGCAATTTTCCAGACCTTGAGAAAAATGAGCTTTCCCCTTTATGCACCCTTTTCAGCTGGGGAAGGATGGCTGCCTCAACACTGTCGTCTCCATCAAAACATTCCAACTGTACCGCAGCTATGCCAGGATGTATACCAGCCTCAAGGTAGAAAGCATCATCACTGAAAATGGGACAGGTAACACCCAGTAGAGGTTGGGAGTAGTGGTTAAATCTAATAGGTGGTACTTTTGGAGAGGAATCTCTTGTATCCCGATCTGTGTGGCAAACAAGCAAAAATCACCATTTTCTTTGTGTAGCTCTCCCTCCAAGAGCATCACTGCTCCATATAGCTTTTGAAAAGAATCAGTTTTCTGCCCATGTCTGATTTCTGTTTCCTCCCCTGGCCTTGGGGTGTCTCACAGGTATCCAAATGAAAGGCTATGACTATGTTGCAGTTAACCAAGAAAATGACAGAGTGAGGTTCAAGAATATGGATCTCTATTACAAGAGGGGAATTCCTTACTATGGTGAGGTGAGTACTTGAGAGGATCCATTTAGATCAAAACTCCCCGAGGTCCAGCATGATGAGCTCTGTGTTGCCCTATTTATGGCTGTCCTCTCTGCTGACAGCTTCCTGTGATAAAGCTCTGTAACAGTGACTGCTGCATAGTTCTCTGTTAGATCTTCCTAGAGAAAATAAGAAAATTATATCATATCTGGAGTGTTAGGGTCCCTCTTCTGCCATAGCTAGAGAATGCCTAAAAGGTGTGTAAGTTAAAGTTCATATGAGTGGTGAAGAAAAGTCTGTAAGAAGCTACTTCAGCAAAAGCTCTGCCTAAACTGAAGGTAGAATTTACCATGCATTATGTTACAGTGTCCCAGGGATGTTTACTTAAACTAGAATCAGTGTTGGAGTGCATTCTGGCTTCTTAACCACCTGCACATGAAGGATAAACCCACACAGAGATAGGAGAATGAGCTGTACAGCATCCTCCTGATATGCAACAGGAACAGAGGGTAAGCACAGATGCCTAGGATCTAGGAGGTGCAGCTGAGCTCCACAGGTTATCTGTGGCCATGAAGTCACCTGATTGCTTTAGTTTTGCTATTCAGCACTCTCCAAAGAGTATGTACTTTGGAGTCCCTCTGTTTCTATTTGCTCAGGAAGGCAGAGTGATGCAAGAATATAAACCATAATCTCTCCCCCAGTAGTTTTTAAATTATTTGATAGCCCAACTGAGCTAATAGTAACTGAAGAGAAACAGAGTATTTATGATTAAAATGATGTTTCACATGAGAAAATATATATACACAGTTCCTTATCCTTCTGTGGCATCTGGTTTATCCTTGCACTAATGGGAATTGCCTGCCTTTGCCTGTCACAGAACTGCTCCTTCAAAATATTGAGAAGCATTTGCCTCTTTAATGCATTTCACTCTTGATTTCTACTTCCTGTAATTGTCCCTAGTGCTTATGTGAGCATCATCTGGTGAGCATTTCATATTCTTTTTTTTTCTTTGTGATTGTGTTTTGGTTTGTTTTCTGAATCCCTTGGGTATTCTTTGTGTTCAGATCACTGTGACAAATGTGGATGGCAAGCCTGTTGCTGGTAGCATTCTTGTGCTGAAGCTCAACGAAAACTATCTGGCCAACTATACCACTGACAAGAACGGCACTGCTGCTTTTTCCATTGACACATCCACATTCTTTGATCCCAGTTTTAAGCTGACAGTAAGTAAATACAGGCTATAGCTTAATTCCTGAATTACTTCATTGGAGAGAGGGATTAGGAGCAGTCAGTGGGTGCTGGCAGGACTGTTTCAGATGAGGAAAGTAGGCAATTAGTCCATCAATACCTGCAAGCTGTATGAAACTAATATGAGAAAACACTGGTGCCTGAGAAGTAGAAGACTGCACCTCACAAGTTTTTGGGCTGTGGTGATCTTCAGCACCTCCCTGCTCATCCCCCTGCTCAGAAGCCCTTTCTACAGCCAACTTCCTTCTCTTGATTCTGTGTGCTAGAGGACCTTTCTCACAGACTGACTTGCCTTTCCCACCCAGCCTGGATGCACACCACCCTCTTTCCCTGCTGCTGCCTACTTCCCTGCATTTCTATTGGCAGAGACTCATGTCTGTTACCACCACATGGTCTTCTCATGTTGTCATGTCATTTCTCTGGTGTGATAGGAAGAGCAAAGAAAAAGAAAGCTGCTTGAGAAGAATTCCATTCTAACTGACAGTAAGTCCTAGCAGTTTATACAAGCTGTCCCAAGCCTGCAAAAATCTTAAATAACCTCCCTACTGCAGTGTGCAGCTGGTGTCTGAATGCATTATGGTGTCCAGAAGGCCCATTGCTCTAGATTGGTAAAGCACAAATTTTTCACACCAGCTCTCGCTTTTGGCTTAAACAGCCCCACAAAATCAGCTTCCCAACAGAATATTTTAGAAGGAAGATGCCATTGCCTCTCACCTGCCTGCCACTTTTTTATTTTCCACTTCATTGATTCCCCATATATGACTCTTCTGCTTCATAGGTCAGGCAGGCACCAGATGACTGTGAAGACTTCTTCATGTGGAGGAATGATAATGAGCCCCAAGCATTATTCTTTGTCCGGCGTTTCTACTCACGGACCAACAGCTTTGTGAAAATTGAACCAGTGAAGGAGAAGCTCAGCTGTGGCCAGCAGCAAATGATCAACATTCATTATGTCCTGAACATAGAGGGCTACAGGAATGCCAATCACACAGACTTCTACTATGTGGTAAGTGCTACACTGACTCCAAAAACATCTATTTTCTTTCTTCTTCTCTTGAACACCATATAATGCAGAAATCTCCAGACCAGACAGTGGTTACAGACCACAGCTTGATTTGATGGCCTTTAAAGCTTCTTAGAACACTACTCAAGATCAGTGAATTCATGGAGGAACGGAGGAGTTCCTTTTGATCCTGTCTCTTATGCTTTTTCTGCCCAGGTGATGACGAAAGGAAAAATTATCCTCAGTGGCCAGAAGCAAGTCAGCATCTCTGGTGGTAAGTTCTAGAGCATATTACTACTGATACTTGAGAACATCGTTTTGAGCACCAGAGCATTATTAAGTTTTGTAAGAAGGGATGAAAGCAGATAACTGCAGCTAAATCAGGTACTAGTTCTTAAACCCCATAACCTGTCCCAACTCACGGTATCATTTACTTTTGCTGCAGCATCTAGACAATCCCCCATATCATAACCGAATTTATCTTGTTAGCTGAAAGATGAAAACTTTGTTGTGACTGAACACAAGGAATGTGACCACCTTCTGGTTTATTTCTTGCCAAGGAGTAGTTACAGTTTCACAGTTAGTCTGTGTCATTCTACTCTTCACCAATTAGGAGACTAAAACTTCTTGAAGTTTGAAATAATAGGTGTCCCATTTGTCAGGGATATTTAGCAGTTAACTGCCTGGAATTCATTGCACATTAAGAAGTTCCCAAATATTCACAAATCGCAGAAAAATGAACTTTTTTCTTTCATTGCTAAAAATATCCTTTATTGCAGAACATGGTCTGTTTTAAGTCATCAGTAGGTGTCTTAAGTAAGCTTCACTCCACGTATAGAACTTGTTGTTTAGTACTTGCCATCTTTGGTCTGAAGCTTAATTCCCTGCCCTGGTAGTTGTCATCCATGTAGATAAGAACTTCATATTTCTCAGCATTAAGCGAGATCTCACTTTACTCAGGAAACTGGCCTACCTCCTCTGGTGTAGGAGGCTTTAGGTTTGAGATCAAAGGCAATGCTGTATTGCTCTTGTAGCAGTCATGCACAGATTTCCCGATCCAGCTTTTACTCAGTTCAGACCCCTCTATGCAAAGCACCCTGCTTTCAGCATCCTCTGGTTTATTTCTGTTGTCTTGCTGATGTGAGTTGTTCCTCAGGCACTGACAGATGAATCTTCCAATATCCAGCTTCCCTGTTTTTTAAAGGTGCTGGTAGGTTATGGATAAATATGTGGTCCTTCCAACATGCCAAGGCTTTTCTAATCTCTTTTGGTGGCTTCTGGTGTTCCTTCCACAGCTCCCAGAGGTACATTCAGCATCACATTGACTGTCACTGAGAAGCTTGTTTCCAGGGCCAGACTGTTGCTCTACACATTGCATCCTCATGGGGAGATAGTGGCTGACAGCTCTGAGATACACAGTGATGTATGCTTCAAAAACAAGGTGAAAACCTTTGCTTTCTTCTTAAGAAGCCCTTAAGGGCTATATCAGCTGTCTTTTTGCTGAGACAACAGTTAGGGAATTACTTCATCAACAGCCTTGCACTTGAGATGGCCTTTAGGAATGAAAAAGGTAGAGATATACCTGGGAGCATGGGGTGCTGTCCCTGGAATTGACGGGTGCGCTCAGACTCAGACTAAATTCTCAGTGGTGTGGGGAGACAGAGGTGACAAAGGGATTACAGAGGTTGTGAATTTTAACAGAACAAGGATTCAGAAAGGCCATCTAGAAGTAGAAGCTTTGTCTCACAGAGAATAGAGTGCTGGTGAATGGTAAGATTTAAATCTATGTGCCAATCTGATTCTCTTAATTTCTGTGTTGTTGTCTTGTGTTTATTAATTTCTAGCTCCAGCTTGAGTTCTCAGAGAAGCAGGGTCTCCCAGGATCTAAAGTTGGTCTCCACCTTGAAGCTGCTGCCAACTCGTTTTGTGCTCTGCGAGCTGTAGATCAGAGTGTCCTTCTTCTTCAGCCTGCACAAGAGTTATCTGCTGAGTCTGTAAGCCACATTCCCAGTCCTGTGTTCTTTTGACCTAGGGATATCCAGAATCACATTCCAATTCCCACCAGTGATCTCTCTGATGATGGCTGTATATTTATTTTTCCACTGGAAACAGACATCTCAGTAGTTAAAGAAAGTTCTATTGCAGTTGTACAGTTTAAAGACAGAAACCGATAGAGGAGCACTTATTTTTGAAATGCATGGCAGTGCATTATATACATACCCCCAAAATACGCCTAATGTAAATCATTGGAAGCACAGCTGCTCCCTGAGGAGTGATTTGGTCAAAATTGCATTTTGTGACTCACACAGGCCTCAAGTCCAGAACAAAAGCTCTAGACATCAGTATTTTGTTGTATTCCAGTGTCCTCTTTGCATAACTCAGGAGTATATCTCCACGATTTTTGCTCAAGTTCACCCCACAAAGCCATTGCAGCTCAGAATGAGTCCAGATATAGGTAGATACTAGTTCTTGTGTATCACTAGTCAAATTGCTTACTCATCTCCAGGTAGGCATCATTATGCAAACCCACCCCAGTCTACAGGATTGCTCAGAGGCCACCATAAGCTTTGAATATGATTTGAATGTGATTTTTGCTCCTTTCTGGGACCTTCTTTCTGGTTACCCTAGTCGTTCTCACTTCCCAGGTGTACTACCAACTACCTGTGAACGATTTATATGGTTATTACTACAATGGGCTCAGCCTGGAAGATGACAAGCCAGAGGAGTGTACCCCAGTCAAAGCCACCTTTTTTGATGGCTTGTACTATGAACCTGTGAATGTCAGTCGTGATGGTGATGTCTACAATATTTTCAAGGTATGTGGTCTGGGTGGTTCTTTAAGGGGAGGTATTCTAGAATATTTTATGCATGTTAGCGTTCAGCTTTCTCAGGTGACGGCTCTTGAGAAGGTAAGAGAAGGTAGCTGATGCCTGTAACTGCCTAAAATCTCCAGTCACACAGTTTCTGCCTTCTTATCCTCACCTCTTCCTCTGGAAGACTGAAAATCACTACTAGATAAACTTGTTTCAGTAGACATTTCCTAAGCAGGATCATGGCCTTGGCTTATGACCTCAGACATTCCTAGTAAAGACCTGAGTCTGTGATGCAGGTCACTTGGTTCATGATACACTTGCGTCTACTTTGCACTGGACCTATGGCCTAAGACCTAACATAAGCCCCATCATTACTGGTCTTCACAGGACACCAGGTGTCACTGTTCCATAAGAAAGACATAGAGGTTAGAGAATAAGAGTTGTGACATTCAGGGTTGAAAGGATGGGATGTGAAGAGGGACAAGAGAAAGGAGGTATGAAAACCCAGGTGGAAGAAGTGGCATTCACTGGTAGGCAGTGCATGCCCTGAGTGACATGATTGATTCTTTCACATTCAGGATATGGGCCTGAAGGTTTTCACCAACTCTGTGCTACGGAAGCCTGTTCTGTGTAATGAAGGCAAATCAGATAGAGAAGACTACCCGGTCTATTTTGAACATGGTGTTGTCCATAAGGGTGGGTATGGCACAGGTAAAAAGAAGGTTCACACTGTATCTACAGTCCCAGTCTACCTAGTCTTCAAAACTGTTGTTTATATGAAATCGGCATGCTTAAATGAAGCCAGCATCATTGTTAACAGCAGGTTTTTTTGAGAAAAGATCTATGTGTCCCAGATTGCTTCTCATAATCTCTTTCTGACAGCCCTTGCAGTAGAGTCAACTCTCTCACTGAGGTACAAGGTGCATATGGAAAAGACAGGGAATACTGGGACGATATTTCTTTCATAAACTGATACCAGTTTTTCAAGGGTTTTTCAGGTCAGAACCTTTTGTCAAATCACAATTCAATTAAATATTTAAAAGGAAATTCTAATGCAGAAAAATAATGTCACTTTTCAACTTTAAGAATTCACACAGCACTTAGCATACTTGGCACATAATCTCCAAATCCTTTATAGATCAGCAAGAGTTGACCATGAACATCAAGGAATTGGCACTGGTAAGTTCTGTGGCTGAGCACTAAGGTTTTTAGGCAGAGAGGGGGACCCTGGAACCAGGGAAAATGAGAGAGAAAGGGAAGACCCAACAGGAGTCAGCAGCTCTCCTGTGCGAGGCAGAGAGACTGATGTGGCTGGGGGTGTGCTGGGGCAGCCACAGGAGATTTAAATGTAGCCAAACTAGAAGTGACACTCAGGCCACCAACCGTGAGGCAGCTATCATCCTCTAGCTTGTGTGAACGCAGCCAGCAGGGCACATGGCAGGGCACACAGGTGGGTCCTGTATCCTGCTTGCCGACCAACAGTATGGGGAAGTGTACCAAGGATTTCCAAAAATGGTCAGTGCTTGCCTGACAACCAAAACCTCTGCTGTCACAAAGACAACACCTTTGAAGTCTGATGTGTCCACCCAGACAGACCTAGGCTAGAAGGCCACTGCCAGATGGAATATGGAGACCCAGACAGAGCTCTCTTACAAATGTGCAGCTGTCCAGAACTCCAGCTGCAGGGAGCGCCTGAGCCTGGCACTCATACTGGAGGGCAGCAGAGACAATACCTGTGTGTGGTGTGATCAGGTGAATCTGATGGCAGAGTAAAGGGGGGATTTGGAAAGGTTAAGGAGTATTGAGGAGTGTGAGAGGGAGACAGATCAGTGGAGCCACATCCTGAGACAACGGCAACAGATGGAGGTTCCACAAAAAGCAAAGGGTGATCCCCTCCCCTCTTGCCACCAGGCAGAAGGAGGGGACCTAAGCAATGGGGGAATTGAAATGGGTTCTTGCATAAGGGGGTGGGTGGATCCCCTTCTGGCCTCCCTCACCTTCCCAGTTGCCCCTGCACAACAGGTTTGGAGCTCTGGAACTTGAAGGACAGAGAAATGACATAGATGAAATTCTGACCAGGGGATTGCCTGAGGTCAGTAAGCCAACCCAATGCATTAGAACTGCTTGCATTAAGAAAAAAAGGAGGGTCATTGTGGTAGGTGATTTCTTTCTGAAAATCAGAGAACAGAGGTCCCCATACGCTGACCAGACCCATCCTACAGGGCAGTGCTGCCTCCCTGGGTCCTGGGTGAGAGATATTACCAGGAAACTCCCTGGTCTGGTACAGCCATCAGATTATTACCCATTGCTGGTAATGCAGGTTGGAACTAATGAGATTGTGGATAGAAGTATAAAAGCCATTAAAAAGGACTTCAGGACACTGTGGAGATTGATTGAAGACTCAGGAGCTCAGATAGTGTTTTTCTCAATCCCTTCAGTGTCAGGGGAGGACACTGAAAGGGCCAGGAAAACACACCTGATTGACACATGGCTCAGAGACTGGTGCCACTGGCAGAATTTTGGGATATTTTTGATCAAGGGGAGATTTACAGGGCACTGGGCCTGCTGGCAACAAACAGAGTTCAGCTGTCTCAAAGAGGGAAAAGGGTTCTTGCTCATGAGTTGGCAGGGCTTATTGAGAGGGCTTTAAACTAGGCTTGAAGGGAGTAGGGACTAGAACCAGGCTCACTGGAGATGAGCCTGGGGGCAGCACGACAGTGTTGGGAGTGAAATAGATAGTCCAGCTCAAGTGCCTCTACACCAATGCAGGCAGTGTGGGAAACAAAAAGGGAAGCTGGAAGCCATTGTGCAGCAGGACATCTATGATATAGGCATCATCACAGAAATGTGGTGGGATGACTCTCATGACTGGAGCACTGCAATGGATGGCTACCAGCTCTTCAGAATGGATAGGCAGGGAAGGAGAGGCAGTGGGGTGGCTCTGTATGTTAGGAGTTGTTTTGATTGTATAGAACTCAATGGCTGTGATGGCAAGGTAGAGTGCTTATGTGTTAGGATAAGGGGGAAGCCAAATAAGATAGATATCCTGTTGGGAGTATGTTATAGACCACCCAACTAGGATGAAGAGCCATATGAAGCATTGTACAAGCGGCTGACAGAAGTCTCAAAATCACCAGCTCTCATTCTCACTGGGGACTTCAACTTACTAGACATCTGCTGAAAATACAACACAGCAGAGATGAAACAGTCCAGGAGGTTCCTGGAGTGTGTGGAAGAGAACTTCCTGACTCAGTTGGTAAGTGAGCCCAGCAGGGGAGGTGCCTCACTAAGACCTGCTGTTTACTAAGAGAAGGACTTCTGGGTGATGTGGTGGTTGGAGGCCATCTTGGGCTTAGCAACCATGAAATGATAGAATTCTCAGTTCTTGATGAAGTAAGGAGAGGGGTCAGCGGAACCACTACCATTGACTTCCAGAGGGCTGACTTTGGCCTGTTCCAAACTCTGTTTGCAAAGTCCCTTGGGAGACAGTCCTGAAGGGAAAAGGGGTCTAGGAAGGCTGGACATTCTTTAAGAAGAAAGTCTTAGAGGCACAGGAGCAGGCTGTCCCCATGTGCTGTAAAACGAGTTGTTGGTGTAAAAGACCAGCCTGGCTGAACAGGGAGCTTTTTCTGGGATTTAGGCAAAGTAAGAGAGTTCACCACCTCTGCAAGAAGGGGCAGGCATCCCAAGAAGAGTGCAAGGATCTAGTTAGGTCATGCAGAAAGAACATCAGAAAGGCAAAAGTCCATCTAGAACTCAATCTGGCCACTGTTGTAAAGGATAATAAAAAAGGTTTTTACAAATACATTAACAACTAAAAGAAAGCCAAGGCAAATCTCCACCCATTACTAGATGCAGAGGGGAATATTACCACCAAGTACGACAAGAAGGATGAGGTACTGAATGCCTTCTTTGCCCCAGTCTTCAACTTTCAAAACAGTTATCCTCAGGGTATTCAGCACCTGGAGCTAGAATACAGTGATGGAGAGCCAAACAACCCCCCCATAATCCAGGAAAAATAAGTTAATGACCTGTTACACTAGCTGGACACTCACAAGTCTATGGGGCCAGATGGGATACATCCATGAGTGCTGAGTGAGCTAGTGCAAGAGCTTGCCAAGCCTCTCTCCACCATTTATCTACAGGCTTGACAGTGTGACACCCATATACAAGAAGAGCCGGAAGCAGGATTCAGTGAACTACAGGCCTGTCATCCTGACCTCGGTACCAGGGAAGATTATGGAGAGGTTCATCTTCCGTGTGCTCACTCAGTACATTGATGACAACCAGAGGATCAGGCCCAGCCAATATTCCAATAGATAGTCCAGCTCAAGTGCCTCTACACCAGCATGGGCATGCAGCATGGGCAACAAAAAGGGAAGCTGGAAGCCATTGTGCAGCAGGCCATCTATGAAATAGTCACCATCACAGAAATGTCATGGGTTCATGAAGGGCAGGTCCTGCTTAACAAACCTGATCTCCTTCTATGACCAGGTGACCTGCCTAGTGGATGAGGAAGGGGCTGTAGATGTTGTCTACTTGGATTTTCATAAGGCCTTTGACACCATCTCCCACCACATTCTCCTAGAGAAGCTGGTGGTTCACAACTTACACAGTGGTACTCTTTGATGGGTTAAGGACTGTCTGGGTGTTCAAGCCCAGAGTGTTGTGGTGAAGGGAGTTAAATCCAGTTGGTGACTAGTCACTAGCAGTGTTCCTCAGGGCTCAGTGCTGGGGCCAGTCTTGTTTAATACCTTTATTAATGATCTGCAAGAGGGAATTGAGGGCACCCTCAGCAAGTTTGCAGACAGCACCAAACTGAGCATCAGCATTGATCTGCTTAAGGGTCGGAAGGCTCTGCAACTAGATCTGGACAGGTTGGATTGATGGGCTGAGGCCAGTGGGGTGAGGTTGAAAAACGCCAAGTGCCAGGTCCTGCACTGCGGTCACAACAACCCCAGGCAACCCTACAGTCTTGGGGAGGAATGGCTGGAAAGCTGCATGGCAGAAAAGGACCTGGGGGTGCTGGTGGACATGAGCCAGCAGTGTGCTGAGGTGGGCAAGAAGGCCAACAGCATCCTGGCCTGTATCAGAAATAGTGTGGCCAGCAGGAGAAGGCAATTGATCATGCCCCTGTACATGGCACTGGTGAGGCCACACCTTGAGTACTGGATTCAGTTCTGCGTGCCACAGGATAAGAAGGACATAGAGGTGTTGGAGTGGGTCCAGAGAAAGGCAATGAAGCTGGCAAGGGGTCTGGAGAAAATGTCTTATGAGGAGCGTCTGAGAGACCTAGGATTGTTTAGTCTGGAGAAGAGAAGGATGAGAGGAGACCTTATTTCTCTCTATAATTACCTGAAGGGAGGTTGTAGTGAGGTGAGTATTGGTCTATTCTCGCAGGTAACTAGTGATAGGATGAGAAAAAATGGGTTTAAGTTGTGTCAGAGGAGGTTTAGTTTGGACATTAGGAAAACTTTCTTTACTGAGAGAGTGGTGAGGCATCAGAACAGGCTGCCCAGGGAGGTGGTGGAGTCACCATGCCTGGAAGTGTTAAAAAATGTCTAGATGTGGCACTTCAGGACATGGTTTACTGGTTATGATAATGTATAGTAGATGGTTTGTTTGTATAGCAGAAGGTCATTTCCAACCTTAATGATTCTATGATAAGGGCTATGATTATCTTTCTCCATGTCAGGTTGCTCAGAGGAAGTGTAAAAGTATCAGTCACAGGTTGCCACAAGGGAATGGCTGTTCAACCCTGTGACAGTTTTGCTACACTAGAAGAGGTTCCCCAAGAGGTTTTGGAATGTCCATCACAGCAGGTTTTCAAAAGTGATCTGGACAAGACCCTTGAGCAACTTGATCTGACTTTGAAGTTAGTTCTACTTCAAAGAGATAGGATTAAAGAATGTCAGAGGTTCCTTCCAACCTAGAATTTTTCAATGATTCTGTGTTTCTATGATTCTAAGTCCATCAAAATAAGATACAACTAGGAAATCTGAGGTACCTCCATGCTAAATCAGTTGTTGAACACCACAGGTGAGTCCATGGCAAAACTGGAAATATGACCTTGTTTCCTAATATCAGACCTGCAGTTTGAATATATGAACAAAAGTGGTTTTTTCAGTGGATATTCAGCTTCAGTTTTAACTACTGAACAGGCGTAAAAATGATTGTGTTCTCAGGGAGGTTTGTAAAGCATTATAAGCTTTGATGACAATACTGGCTACTGATGGCCATTTGCAAATCAAAGAGAGCTAGTGGTAGGGAACATGGAATGTGCTTTCTAACTGGATGATGAGACTTCTCAATATGAAATGAAGTGAAATGTTTTGCATAATTTTCTAGGGTTTTTTTCTATAGTATTTTCTGGTGGGAAAAGAGAACTGATAAGTAATTGTTTCTTCCCATACACTGTATCTGTTAGAATTGTCTTTTTTTTTTTTTTTTTTTTAAGGGAAAAATAATGGAAAAATGCTCAAACAGCATATTTACTGTTCATTTATGTTGTTGAGTGTGTCTGACGGCAGTTCAGATTCTTCTGGTCTAACCTATCTGACATTCTACTTTAACCACAGACAATCTTGTAGATAAGTCAGGGCCTTTTCCTGGAGGTGGTATTAACACTGTTCGGAAATTCTTCCCTGAGACTTGGATCTGGGACCTGGTTCATACCAAGTGAGTATTTTTATCTTGATTTCTTACCTCCTGTGTGCATTTTTGAGTTGATACATGTTGCTGAAATTAATTCTGAAAAAAAGTTGTGGAATGTATGTCTGCTTTGTAGATGCAGGTCTCTTTTTCCCATCTTGCTCAATGACTATTGAGCTCCCAACTTTGTACACAGTGTCAAACCTACTTTAACTGTGAATTATACCTGTTCTGTGCTCTGCCCCCATCCTTCGGCTTAGGGAGAAAGAATAAGGGCTATGAGTAAATTTGCCGAAGACAGTTTGGAACAAAAGTGGTTATTTCCCAGAAAATTTTTAATTCAGCAGCAGAAAACAGGCTATTTTGTTTTTCTTTCCAGGCTATCACAGCATCTGCAAATGAGAATATCTCCATTTTAGCTATGGATGCAGGAGCTGTTCTAGAACATTAATCCAAATTCATTGGTATCTGTATGTTGGCCATTATGGTATTTAAACAAATGGTATTTTTAAATTTAAAAATCTGAGTATTCTTCCAACTACTTTTTAACATGTAGTGCACCAGCACCTTCATCTTTACTTCCATTTTTATAACATTTTTTTAAATGTGGAGAGGTATCTTGCATAAAGAAAGATGAAAATAGGAGTACTAAATCAAGCAGGGGTCCTATTTGATAATTTGGATTGAAAATGCCAAAGATTATTTCTCATTATGGTTTTCTTGTTTTCCCCAGTTCCAAGGGAGAGGTCAATGTCTTTTACACCATTCCTGACACCATCACAGAATGGAAAGCCAGTGCTTTCTGCATGCAGGATGATGCTGGGTTTGGCATTTCCTTACCTGTTTCACTTACAGCATTCCAACCATTCTTTGTGGAACTCACTTTGCCATACTCTGTCATTCGAGGGGAAAAATTTAATTTAATAGCCAATGTCTTCAACTACCTCAGTGAATGCATCCAGGTATATCAAGTTTCCTTTTATTTCCTGTATGTTTTTTTTCCATTTCCTAGAGATCCCAGCATTCTCCTGCATAATGTAGCATAAATGCAGAAATAAATGTTTAACTTACACTTTAGCCTGACACATTCTCTCTCAACCTCTCTCCCTGGACCCATCCCTGTGTCATAACGTTAGGAAAACATGACCAGAGATCACTGTGGTTTGGCCATGGAAGATAAGAACTTGCTTGTTATCCATACAAAATTTAGTTCTTTTTTCTTCTGAAGGAGGAACTTGAGCAGAGGGTATGGATACTGTTCTGTGCAAAACACAATACATACCGCGTATATGGTATGCAGCAGCAACTCCTAAGAAAACTTGATTCATTAAAGGATGGACATGTTAATATAATTCTGTCAAAAACAGTCACTAACAGTGGGCAGAAAAGAGATAGGTTTGCCATTTTCTCAGAGAAAGACCCCATTCTTCTGTCCTGGTACCATCCCACAGATTCAGATGACAAACGAGTTCTCCAGCAAGTCCCCTTTGCTCTGCAGCCTAACGTTAGGGGCAGCCCACATCCTTTGTAATCTTGCTCCTTCTTTCTTTGTCTCAGATCCATGCTATACTTGCAAAGTCAAGTGAGTACAAGGAAGAAATCCTGCTACCAAAAGGCAGCACAGCAAGGGTGTGTGCCAATGAAAGAAAAACCTATATTTGGTCTATTAGCCCTAACAAACTCGGTAAGTTTATCTTTTCATCACCTTGATATAACCCTGTTTGATCTTTATACCTCTGTCGCTTCCACCCTTTAATGCAGCATCAATAATTCACAGGCAGACATTTCTGGATAACTCCATTTACTGATACACAAACTTAGCACTGGACCTCTGCTAAAACTCTCTTGCATGTATAAGTGCACCAAAAGCTCAAGAACAAAAAAATCTTAATTAGCAAATATTCTTCTCAAAATGAACCACAGCTGGACCTCTTCTTTAAAAGGCTGTTTCTAAAACCCCATAGTTAGTATGGCTGATTTCCTTCAAACTTACTGAGGAAGATGCAAAGTTACAGTGAGATATAATGTTACAATGTGAAATAATACTGCAGAGCTGAGATAAAAAAAAAAAAAAAAGCAAGCTGCTGTCTCTCCCTGGTAACTCTGATAATGATCCATTTTGTTCCAAGTAAAAAATTATTTTGGATTTCCAGTTTACCATGATTGCAGGGGTGAAGTGAGCAACACCTGCAAAGCTGCTCACTTAAGGATGTGATCCTCAGTGCTTTGTCCCTCAGTTAAAAAATTCTGTATGAAGAAAAGAGGCAGCAGAACTGTAACTCTTGCAACACTGCCCTAGGCCAGAGAAAACCCAGCACAAGTCTAAGAAGAGGTGTAAGCTAGTAGTGAGTACTGTCCATTTTTTGGCCAGGATCACCCCTATTTCATTCCTCATGATAGAGCTCCAGGCAACCACTCTTTGTCTCTAGAAGACAGATGTGGAGCCTTCAGGAAATTTGTTTCTACTGAGCTGCCTTCAGCCTCGGAGAGGTGATGAAAACCAGTGGTAACTGTAGACATTGAAGATAACTTTATTTTCTTGGGCTGCTGGGTGGCTTTCCAGGTGAAGTGAAATTCACGATTACTGCTGAGGCCAAACTGGACTCTAGAGGTACTGGAAACAGCACATCCCCAGAACAGGAGATAGTTCACAGGGACACACTGATTCGAACTCTACTTGTTGAGGTACAGTAGGAAATCTCCATGTGCTTTCTGCTTTGTGGAAACTGCAATTCCTATAGCTGTGGGTTAGAAGCACTTAGTGTGAGGAGGCAGCTGACAAAGATGGAGCTGTCTGCAGTAGGCTCCTCCATGTGGAAACCAGAGTGTAAATCACAACAATTCATGGCACCACTGTCCTCTTGCCACTGTTTTCTTCCTGGGACCATGAACATACATGCTCTGACACCTCACAAATGTCAGCAGAGATGTCACCAGAAGGGAGGGAGAGACATTGCATACCTTACTTATAAGTGCCTTTAGCCTGTGAATGTAATACTGGGAAGTGGGGTGGAGGGCAGATATGAAAGGAAGATTATTTATCTTGAGCACCATAAAGCAGCAGCTGCATGGGATTAGAGTCCCTCTCAGAGGCTGGAATGTCTATTTTATAACTACTTTCTAAGAAGGAAGGTGCCCTGGACAGGGTGTTGGGAAAAAGAGAGAGGGAGCCATGAACCAAGAGATATTCTGGTGGAGATAGAGCAGGACTGGGTACAAGTGGTGCACTGTCTGGATAGCCACATCCACATACTATTATAGGCTGTTATATTTTCATGGTTTTATGGTGATGTTCTACAATTTTCTTCCTCTTCCTGATCACTTTCCTGCGATCAAACAGCCTGAAGGTATTAAAAAGGAATTGACTCAGAGCTCCCTCATCTGTACAAAAGGTAAGGCAAGTTCGTTCGTTCGTTCGTTCATTCATTCATTCATTCATTCCAGGGAGTCAGTACAACTGCTTTACTATCTGGTAGGTTTTGTCCTACAAAACCAGAGACCCTTACAGGGGAGGAGAGAGTGTCTCAGGGTCAAGGTGCTGGGCTACAATTAAGGATTTTCAGAGATATCTTTGACTCATTGGGCAAGACTCTGCAGCATTTTAATTACCCAGACTGCAGATTGTAATGGTCATTTCACTTACAAAGTGAAGACTTCTGGAAAAAGAGATGATTTTAATAATTCTTGTTGTTGCATTTTCTCATCAGGTATAACATCTTCTGAACCAGTGTCTCTCAGCCTGCCCAGAAACCTAGTGCAGGGATCAGCCAGAGCTTATTTTTCTGTTGTTGGTAAGTTTAGTACTTAGACCAAAAGTAAATGACATTCCTTTTATACTGCACCAAATGCAATCATGTGCAAAACTAATGTACAGTTGAGGAAATACTTAATCCTGATTTTAGATGTTTCCTACTTTGCAAAATGTCAGTAAAATACAAAAGTTGCTCGGAATTCTCTCATATGAAAAGAGGGCAAAATAGTCAAGTTACTTCAATTTATATTGCATTTCTGATTATACTGCATCGGCGTATCCTGTTCTGTAGAGCACAACAGCTAATTTATCTGAAAATTAAGATGAGGCAGACTTCTTTGAATATAAATATTTTGATTTCTTGGAAAGACTTCAGAACTTTGCTAACTGCATTTCAGTGCTTTTGTATAAAGAAAAACATTTGTCCATCAAAACATTCCCATAGAATAAGGCTTTCAGGTCCCAGTGAACTCTGCTAATCTTAGTCGTTATTAAGACTGACAGGTCTCTTCAGTGAAACTTTTTTGAGGTTCTGAACTCAGGCAGCTTTCTCAACACAGTTGTTTTGCATGAGGTCAGCGTGAGGTGTGCTGATACTGTACAATACAGCCTTGTAACCCATCAGCATAATACCCCACACATCATTCTCACATGTACACACAAAATGGAAAGCAGCTTGTAAAGGGCAGAGAAGTCTAACCCTTCTAAGGATTCACAGTTGTTTCTCAGAACCCATGCCAGCCAATATTGGTGCTCAGTTTTATTTCTAATTCTCAGTTCTCCCAGGCATCCAGAATCAAAAACAAAACAAAAGAAGAAATGGGTGCATTTCAGACTTTCTTCTAGTTTGTGTTTGGTTACTGTGATTATTCTGTACTGGTCATTGCCCTTGGGTTCATAACAAAATAAAACATTATACACTGTGTATAATGCTGTGTAATAAAACATGTGTTAACTGAACTGACTTCTTACACCTTTCATTCTTCAGGAGACATTTTGGGTACAGCTCTGAGGAACATGGAGAATCTCCTCCATATGCCTTATGGCTGTGGAGAACAGAACATGGTCTTGTTCACACCCAACATCTATGCCCTGGATTATCTGAATAAGACTGGGCAGCTGACTGAAGAGATTAGAGACAAGGGTACTGGATATTTATCCAGAGGTGAGAACCTTTCATAGTTTTCCATCTAATACTGTGACCATGTGCACTGAACTCTAAAGCTGTATATGGTGAACACTGGTCTCTGAATTGTAACACCATGTTTATTGCATATGAGCAGGCAATGACAGCACCCCAAAGAAGCATGTCATACTTCCAGGAGCAAAAGCAGCTAGAATCCGTAATGGCTGACACTACTCACCAGTGATACATTACTTAACATTAAATCCAAAAGTCTTACTGCTTCAGTTGAATAAATAGCAGAAATAGTCCTTTTCTGTGATTAGAAAATACGTCTTCTTTATTGTGTTTTCAGGATACCAAAAACAGCTGTCATACAAACACCGAGATGGATCCTACAGCTCCTTTGGGACACGAGATAGGGAAGGGAATGTATGGTAAGTGATGATGTTTTATATTTCCCTAGTACGGGATCTTTAGGATTTGAAAAGTCTTGATTCTTATTTTTAACAGACTCAATGGACATAGCTCAGTTAAGTTGGATCTCCTAGTAAAGGAGAGATTAATGAGCTGGAGAGAGTGCAACAAAAGGATGATAAAATGATTGGGGGCTGGAGGAGGCTAATGCAGAACCTAGGCAAAGCTTTCTGCTGTCAAGATGGAGACTGTAGAAAAGACAGACATTTCTTGTCAGGGATGAAGAGAGTAAGGACAAGAGCTTGTTCTTACTGAAACTGCAACAAGGAGATCTCCAGCTGGGTAGAAGGAAATAAAATCTTCCTCAGGAGAAGCTGAAGCACTGAGACAAATGCCCAGAGAGGACGCACATATCTCTGTCCCTGGAGATTTTCACAACATGATTGGACAAGGGACTGGACAATCTGACAGAGCTTTGAAGCTGGTCCTAGGTTAAGCATATGGTTGGACTAGAGACTTTTCAGAGTGTCTTGGTTTGAGAGACAGGTGTCTGCCAAGGAAGGCAGGAGCCCCCCTTGGAATGGAAATGCAACCCCCTCCCCTCCAAATGCTTGTAATTTTAAATTAAGGGGCTTTCAGGCAAAGATATGAGGAATAGGAATAACAGTTCTTTACTAAGTATATATAACAGGACAAACAAACAACAATAACTACGTCAGTAACAGGAAAACTGCACAGGGAACCCAGTCCCAACCTCTCAGGGGCTCCCGGGGAGCAGGGAGGGCGCGATGGTCTCCCCGCCGCTCCGGAGCCAGCTCAGTCCCCACGGGGCAATGGCCGACGGAAAGCCCGCGTCACGAACCCCCTGGGCAGCCGATCCCGGTGCCCAGCAGGATCCTCGGGAGACAGCAGAGGGTAGAAGGAAAAGCAGGGAGTAAAGCAGGGACGAATTCTCTCCAAGCTGATCCCGGAGTCCAGAGGATCCTTGGTAGGCAGCCAGGAGAGCAGGAGACGCAGCAGGAATGAGTTCTCCGCAGCACGAGGGCAGCTTCTCCTCCTCGAATGCAGGGAGCAAACCAACGGAGAGAGCCCCAGGGACTCCACCCAACCCCCTTTTTTCCGGCAGGCTGGACCCCTCCCCCCGTGGCCAGGTCCTTTTGTCCCTCTTATGTACAGCCATTTACCTCCCTGACAAACAAGTATGGAAAAATTCTTTAAAAGAAGGAGAACAGAATAACTCCCCAAAACCCCAACACAGAGGTCCCTTCCCACCTAGTTGATTTCGTAATTCTAAGATTAGAAATTGCTATCATCAATCATCAAGCCATGTTACTCCTGCTCTGAAAGAACAGTTTCAGCACAGTAATGAAGAAACCTCAGGTATGTTTTTTAATATCAGGATTTTAACTACATTATTTATTAAAAACTTATGAAACACCTGTTTCTTCTACTTCAGCCATTATGGAGTTCAGTTTATGTATTTTCTAACCATATGCAGTTGCTGATAAACCTTCTTGGTCTTGTTCATACCTTATCTGATCTCTGTTTCTGGTTCACCTACAGGCTCACTGCATTTGTGTACAAGTCATTTGGACAAGCCAGGCGTTACATCTACATTGATGACAATGTCCAGTCTCAAACTTTGATCTGGCTGGCAAGCAAGCAGAAGTCAAATGGCTGCTTTGAAAAAGCTGGGTCACATTTCAACAATGCTTTGAAGGTAACTGAAACAAGTGTAGTCCCAAACTTCCAGTCCTAACATTGGGATTGATCTCAATTGTTTCTGACAGACATAAGCTTATCATCACACCCTTACTCTTCCTGGTATTGTTCTCTGTGTCTCTCATAAAAGCAGGGCATGATTCTTATGTCTGCTATTGATGATGAGATAGAAACAAATAGAACTTTCCAAGTCTCAGGTTTTATTTTCCACCACAGCATTATGTGTTCAGCCACAGGCTGTAATATGTTTTACTGCATATGTGCAAAAAGCCAAGAAAATACATGAAATAATTTGGGCTTTATCCCAAATAAACTTGTTTTTTCTTGTTCATGTGCACACAGGGAGACAGAATTTATTCTGATCGCAAATAATACTGCTATCTAAACTACTAATTAATTCATATTTTGTTTCTTTCTAGGACAGCTGTACTGACTTGTCCTTTGCTTGTATTTTCCTTCAGGGTGGAGAAGAAAGTGAATACTCACTCACAGCCTATGTTGTAGCAGCACTGCTGGAGGCCGGACACTCTGCTGTGGTAGGTATTTGATGCTGTTATGCTCTATTAGTCTGGTCAGCCACTTGTCACAGTGCACAAGTCATAGTCCCTACATCCATATTCTTTAACAATGTGGTAAATACTGATTGTAGGACAGTAGGGTCAACTAAGGAAATCTGTTTCCAGAACCTGCAGTTGCCATAGGTATTTGATAAGTGTTACAAATCAGTTATGTATCCAGTTTCTATGGATCAATTTGCCAAATCCCTGATGAATTCAGTTGTGTTAAAAAATGGTAGTTTATGTAGGTGCAAAATCCAGACTGATTTTTCCCACTTTATCCAGAGTCCAGTTTAGAATTTTCTCTGAATTTGCCCAATACAAAGTCCAAGCTATCCAAATCTTCAGTCCTACAAACTCTCTCTGTACATTTAGATCCAAGCCATGTTTCCATTTCCCTTTGTCATTGCAATAACAGAAGGAAAAGTTCTGCTGGTTGGAATACTAGCCACGGAGGGATGAGAGCTAGGTTCTGTTCTCTGTAGTGTACTTCCTGCATATCCCTGAGACCTTGTATTTTTTTTACTTTGTTTTTAAAATGGAGAATAGAATTGTTCCCAATCTGACAAATATGTTCTAGGCATGATGAATTTTGCAGGTCCCTTAGATACTATGGTATGGGGCATCACATAAGTATCTGAGACCAGCAGGATAAAAACATTGTACAGAATGCAATATTTCTTCAGCAACATGTATTTAATTAACAGTATCTTAATAAGAAGCTCCAAATCTTGATGCCACATCTATAAGTGAAGCTGCATAGGTGGTATGTAGTTAGTAGTGTGCTGGTGATGAGTGAGATGAAATAGAGCTCACAGAGATTTGTAAGGCTAAAAGGGCTGAAGAGTTATCTTGATAGCTATAGCTAGCAAATAAGTGATAACATTCATATGAGAAAGCCTGCTTCATCATAAGGTCTTAATACACTTTACATAGTTTTGTAAAAAAGATCCATATTTTAGAGCTAAATCAAACAAGGGACAAAGGATTCACCTGCATAACGTCATCACACAAGTCAGGAAAAGAACCAGCCTCTAAATAAAGAAGCCAGCACCACTGGAAGGGCATCTTTTACAGGATATACACTGTAGGCATTTAAACATGCCATGGATCACATATATCTTTATCATGAAGGATCAGTGGTAGCAGCTTAAAGAGAAACTGAGACAACTGACAACTCTACTATGTTTTGCATTACTAGCATCCCATCATTCAGAATGGCATGAACTGTTTGGAGGCTGCATTTGACAATGGGGTCCATGACCTGTATAACCAGGCCCTCTTTGCCTATGCTTATGGATTAGCTAACAAAGAGGAAAGACGCCAGTTCTTCCTTGAGAATCTGGACAAGAAAGCTACCAGAGATGGTAAGTGCAGGATGGCCATGATACAGGCAATACATCTGGAATGGCCTGTGGTATGATGTAATCCATTCTGACGTAGAGTTTTCTCATTCATGCTGCTCCCTTCCCATTTCAGGCCTGCTACTACTGTATTTATCTTTATGAATGTCTCTGTCTGTCTCTTTTGGCCTCACAAAAGGTTGAGATGTGGCCTGATTTTCTTAGAATTATGAAATAATGTAGGTGAGGAGAGACCCTTGGAAGTCTCAGTTCAAGGTAGTGGAAGACTGTACTTAGTTTCCCCATTAGTCTCCTACACTACTCACTGAACAAACCCAGTTCCCTTGACTACGTCACGTGCTCTAGCACTACCTTAGCATCCTTCTGCTGCAATTGCCTTCACTTCAACCCCTCTTTGACTTATACAGCCCACTTCTATTAATTTGCTTCCATTCTTTCCTGTTCTCTTTTCCATTCTGGAACTAAAACTTGCCCAGTTCAAGACATGGGTGGCTGAAAACACTTCTGGATAAAGACAGAGAGGGAATTGTATGCCTGCGTCCCACATGATACTGTAGTGAATTAACCAATAAGTAATTTTTCCATGCTTTTTACGCCCCATTTTTCTGTTTTCAGGTGGTGCAGTTTATTGGCAGAGAGAAAATAAGCTAGAAGAAGAGTATGACCCTGTCTTCTATTCTCGTGCCCCTTCTGCTGAGATTGAAATGACCAGCTATGTGCTCCTGGCTTTGCTCAACAAAGCCAAACTCACTCCAGAAGATTTATCTTACATTTCTCGCATTGTACACTGGCTTGTCAAACAACAGAACCCATATGGAGGCTTCTCCTCCAGCCAGGTAACAACTGAGTGTGGTAAAAGAAAACCACCTGGGAGCAATCCAGCCTGCAAGCTGGATCTTGATAATATGACATATCTTCCTGGCTGCATATACATTTGTTTAATGCTTGATAAATGGTGCTCACATAAGTCTCCTTATCAGGGCACATTATCCCCTACATAGGCACCTTCATACATATTTTGTTTTTTGGAAATTGGAATTTACCTGAGTTTCAAGTCAGCAGTACATAGCAGTTGCTGTTGACACATTTTCCCAGGCTTTCTGGGGTAATTCAAATCTATTGTCCCAGAACTTTGATTTTGACTCCTTAGTGTTTTACAGTGTTTCCCTTCATTTATGAACACTGATAAAGAGTCAGGGAAATAGGAACTGTGCTACTCTCATGCACCATGTTACATCTGGGTATCTATCTCATTAGGGATCATATTGTTCTTTTCAGGACACCGTTATTGCGCTCCAAGCTTTAGCCCAGTATGGATACATCACCTTCTCTAAAGAAAGTCTTAACACAGTCAAAGTCAACTTCATGGAATCCCCCAGGAAGACTTTCCAGGTGAACGACAAAAACCGCTTCTTACTGCAGCAGGCTTCCTTACCCACTCTTCCAGGGAATTATAGTGTGGAAGTGAATGGCACTGGTTGTGTCTATCTGCAGGTAAGCAAGATGGAAACTCAGCACTGCCCCTCTGAGAATTAAACAGGGGGTCCTTCATACTTCATTCCTCTCCAGACCACATGCCTCAAAAGACCAGAAGTTTGTGACCATCTCACACTTCCCATCTCTTTTAGACCACCCTGAGATACAACATCCATTTGCCAAAAAAAGTTGCAGGATTTTCTCTCTCCGTACAGCTGGTAAATGTATCCTGCACAAGCAACTTCCCAGCAAAGTTTGACCTTGTCCTCTCTGCAAGGTAAGTTCCTCCTATTGACCTACCCTGTTGCATTCACTGTTTAGAAAAGCATGCAAGGAAGTATTTAACTGCAGGCAGCTAATTGGTACTGTGCAGCTGCAGGAAGACAGACAGGATCATTGGGTGCTGAAAATGTCATTTGCTGGTCTCCTTTCCATTTGCTGGTCTTCTCTCCATTTGCAGACCAGACTAACAGAAATTTTCTCAATTCAGTTACACAGGAAACCGCCAAGTCTCCAACATGGCTATTATTGATGTGAAGATGCTCTCAGGTTTTGTTCCTGTAAGAACTTCCCTGAAAAAGGTAAAGCGTGGGAGCAAAGTATATGGTAAACCCTGAAATCATAGGAAGTTGATAAAAATAGTCTCTGGTTAGCAAAGTGGAGCCCCACAGGGATTCTGCTAAGTCCCTGGGCATAGCCTTCTGTCACATACTCTGTGTCCCAGACTTGTAGCTGTTCATCTGGGCAACAAAGCTGGTGAGGGGTGTGAAGAGCATGTCTTATAAGAAGCAGCTGAGGGAATTGGTGTTGTTTAGTCTGGAGAAGAGGAGGCTGAAGGGAGACCTTATTGCTCTTTACAACTACCTGAAAGGAGGTTGTAGTGAGGTGGGTGTTGATACCTTCTCCCAAGTGACTAGTGATAGAATGAGAGGTAATGGGCTTCAGTTGCACCAGGGGAGGTTTGGTTTGGACATAAGGAAAAATTTCTACACTGAAAGAGTTTTTAGGCATTGGAACAGACTGCCCTGGGAGGTGGTGGAGTTACCATCCCTGGAGGTGTTCAAAAAAATGTGTAGATGTGGCACTTCAGGACGTGGTTTAGTGGTTATGGTAATGTTGGGTAGACAGTTGGACTTGATGATCTTGAGTGTCTTCTCCAACCTTATTGATTCTGTGATCTGTTGAAGACAAATCTATTAAGAGCTTCAAAATCCAGTAGCCCAACAGAGGTGAGACTGATGCAGCTTTATACCCCCTGGTCCAGCCAGGGGTATAAACAGGCTGAATGTGTATTTCCCAATAGGCAGATGTGCACACTATACATATATACATGGCTGGATAAACAGATCAACAGAGACAGAAAAGACAGCACTTGCACAAACACAGATGGCACAAATTGCTTTATCAGACAAAGTTCATTTGTGGAAAAGATATACTGATAAGTATACATATGCACATAAATATACATCCAAATACACAAAGTGGATCCCTATGGTAGCTGACCTCAGACACTCAGTCTGTCCCGTATCTTCCTGTGGATTCTTGTTCTACCCAGTCACTGGCACCTGGACATATGTGTCTTCAAGGCCACAGTCCCACTGCAGTGTCTGGAACTGAGTCCCCCAGCACCCACATATATGCATGGTGGGTACCTCCAGTAACCAGCCTCAGCCATGCAGCCTCTGCAGCAGCTGGGCTTGGATCTCCTGCTTTCCCAGTAGCCTCACACTGTCACACACACACACACACACACACACACAAATGTCTCTGTTATCTGGTCTAGCCCAATAACCCCACTCGTATTTATCTTCAAGACCTCATGCTCTCTGCAGTAACAGGCTCAAATCTTCTGGTCCCTCCAGTAGTCAACTCAGATCCTTTGATGTCTTCAATATTTGGCCCAGACTTACGCCTGCTTCAGCAGCTGGCTGCCAAGCCCCTTAAGTCACACACCAGCTAGTTCAGCCATACCCACCTACACACAATAAACCTGAAGCCTGATGTTTCAAGATGCTAGCACCCCAGGCACACAGTTTCTGTGCCATCTGTGGTCCCCTCTTCAGTAGATGGCACTTCAAACACAGGCATGCACACAGAACAGAGACCCCATCACCAAGGAAAGTAGTCAGGAACAGAGTTTAGTAAGAAGGCAGGAGAGGCTGTGGTGACCAGGTGTAGGGCATGGCCAGACAAGTATGCTGACTAGCAACCTGTTTGTAGGCAACTGGCTCATTTTATCCCATTTTTCCATCCTTTTTCCTCTCATTCAGATTTTCTCCCTCCCTTTGTTACTTCTGGTTCTTTCCCTAAACATCCTGTAATAACCCTTTTGGGAGTACCAGCATCCCATATTCAGCCTTGTGTCCCTGTAGTCAGCAATGCCCTTAAGTCTGTAAGGTGATCCAGGGATACACTGCTGTTGACTCACCTTGTGAGTCTCACTCCCCAACTATGGGGCTGGATCCTGCCCTGTGACAGCCCTGGGGGGAGCCAGGTCAGAGTGCTCCAGTGGCTCTGCTCAAGTTTCTGGGATTTCCCCGTGGATCTTTGTGTTTTTGTGTACAAGTCATTAATCACGCAACCTGACAGAATCTACATAAGAAATACTTCTGCTGCAGTTAAATTGCTCAAATGAGCATTTTGCAATGTTATCCCTCTGACATAGTTATTCCTTCCTCTACAGCACAGCTTAAACAAAAAAAGTGAATATTGCTCTTCCTTTACTGTCCAGAAATTTGGTCATGATGATTACAGTGCTGGGGAGAGTACTGATAAGCACTGATAAGCACCTTGTTTCAGTTCCTAGTGCAATTTAGGTTCTGCAACAGATGCATTAGCTTCAAGCCATGTGTGTGACCTTCGAGTAGATAAAAAGAAGAATGCAATTCATTGCAGAGTCTGCTCATAGCTTGATGCACTTATCATCATTCATCATTCAGGCCTGAACTGCTTTCTTGACTAGAAATGTATGAAATTCATAACTTTTCTTTGGAAGACTTTTCCTTTGAGATGTTACCATTTACTTCCTTCTTCTTGGAGGAAAAAAACCCCATCCGCTTTTTAACATTTGGGATATTTTGGTTTTGTGGAGTTTTATAGTAAAAAATTCTGCTTGTGAGTTTTTCTAAAATTGTTTGTACTTTGGGGGCTTTTTTTTTTTTTTTTTTTGTTAAAGATACAATCAACTAGCGAGTCAGCTTGAGTTGCAGAAATGGTTGTGTGATTGTTAATTCTCATTGAAAGGACAGCACTCTTAAGTTAGCGATAAAAGCCACACACACCCCCCCCCCCCGCCCACCCCCCTCCCCCCCAAAGCTGACTAGTAAAAACTATCCCCGTGTTTGCTTTCCCTTCGTGATATTGTGGAAAGATTTAACTTGTACTTCTTGTTTTGGCCACGAGATGGCGGGGTGGCACAAGAGGCGCATGGCAGCCGCTTTGAACCTATTTGGCTTGCAAGGTTCCTTGTCAAGTCTGCTATGTTAACATGGCCGTCATTTGCCTTATTTAAAGCTTCAGTACCAGAATTCTGTTGTGGAACATGTAGACATCAAGAACAACCACATCCTCTTCTACCTTCACAAGGTAAGTTTGTGAGGTTTCTTCTTCGTTTTATTAAACTGGAAGTCCTGGATAGAAGAAAAATCCTATTAATAGCAGATTAGCAATACATGTCTTAAAGATGTAAATGGACTTCACTCAGTCCAGTATCAAAAATATATACACAGCAGCTGTAGTCTACGGTGAAGAGATGAACTTACTACTTTTTGTGAAGAATGCTGTATGATTAAATAGCATTCCACAAACACAGCAAAGTTGAATTTCAAATTGCGGAAGTTCCCAGTGTACATAACATTCCTCAGCCTCCAAGATGCTTCTCATCGCTTGATCTGAGAGTGTTTTCCAGGGAGTCAGAAACATTCCCTCCCTTTTAGAGAGATTTCTGGATAAACAACATAGTCCTCCCACCTCACTGACATTAATAAAGGGAAAGAGAAAGGAGAAAGATGAAAATCAAAACACAAGAGATCTTAAAATACCAAGAAGGAAAAGAGAGAGCAAGCAAAAAGAAATAGCAATGATATCTACCTCTCAAACAGTAATTGTTATTAGTTGGTCTCCAAGGATCTAGTAAGGAAGATGGAGTCAGTATTATGAATTCACAGAGAAGCTGAGACATTGAGATGTGAACAGTTTACCCAGCAGAGCTCCACTGATGCAGAAAAGTTCTCTAGAGCCCCTGTCCATGATTCCATTTCTATAAAGAGATCAGCAAGATAAAAACAAGGACAAAGGGAGAAGGTAGCAGGGGGACAGTCCTAGGCACATGAAAGAAAACGTGACAAATTGAGGAAGATGAGTAAGGAAAATTCGGGACATTTGGCTGCAAGAGTGTGGAATGAGGAACAGAACCACTGGGGAGGATGGAGATCTTGAGTTCAAAGTAATTATAGAGAAAATGGGGAGAACACTCATAGGGCTGCTGAATGTGATTTTAGTTGGGAAAAGGCAAGTAAGGAAAGTAACAGGGACTTTCAGTGACCAGATTAATGCTGATGTTCTGAAAGCCCCAGTAACCAGGGAATGGTTGAGGGTAACTGGCAATGGAAATACAAGGAGAAAGAAAGAAAATACAAAGAGAAAGAAAGAAAGAAAAGAACACATGGTTTTAGCAACAAAACATATTTAGCAACAGCTTTTAAACCATTATCTGATTTGACATCAACTTTACAATCTGGAGAGAACTGTAGAATGGCACTTTGTCATCCCATCTGACCCAGAAATGCATCTGTTCAACCTTAGCCTCAGAGGTAGATGAAAAGTAAAAGTCTAATGCATTTTCTTGTCTTTCCATTTCCAGGTTTCCCAGAAGGAAATCATCTTCTCCTTCAGTGTGGAACAAAGCCTGCCTATCTCAGATATCAAACCAGTGCCAGTACATATGTACGATTACTATGAAACAGGTAGGTGATCTCAGTAGGCCTGAGCAAAACCTGTGAAATTAAAGCATTGATCTCAGCATCTACAAGGTGCAAAGAGTGCATTTTCCCCTTGCACTCACTGTGAAAGCTTCTTTTCACTTCTCTGCATTTGCTGCCTTTCTTTCTCAGGAAAGGCAAATGGAGAGCAAGCTAGAAATTCTGCTGCTTTTGATTACTAGAGTGCGAAGGGTTTGCAGAGAACAGACAGTTTCTACCCCCTTGTCTTTTAATTTCTTGCTTCATTTCAACACAGAAAAGAAAGTGATGCATCAGGAGTTGCTTTCTTAGAAACTACATGCAGAAAGAAGCATGGTTCCACTTTTCTTTCCACAGTTTGAACACAATGGTTAAAACCAGTAACTCTAAGGTGGTAGTGTTCCTGACTTCACTGACCTGAGTTATCTCATATTTTTGCTTTATATTGCCATAGTAGGCTACAGTCAAAGAACTCTTCCTTAGTGGAATTTAAATACTTCGGTAAGAATGACAGTTCCACTAAACTCAAAGGAGTTTAAGCACTTAAGTAGAAAATCAAATGCCTGACTGCCTTTCTTGATCTGGCCTCAAGGAACTACAATTGCATCAGACAGTACCTAGTTGTGGAACTTAGGCTACCAAAACCGAGGCTTAGGTTTTTTTTTCTGAATCTTGGCACAACATTTGTCATCTGTGTCCTAGCAGATCAGCCAGAGTATCCAGAGAATTAACCCTGGAGTGCATGTTCTGCCACCTGATCCATATCTTGCATGGTCACATTAGTGATGTGTCCTGACAAACACAGCCAGAAGAGTACATTGGCCTCTGACTGTGCATCCCTGCAACCGGATGCCTTGACAACTGGACAACCACCACAAAATCTACCAAATGTTTTGTGATTCACGATGTGTTAATCACAGCTGCATATGCACTGGGGTCGTAATAATTTCTCACTCTCATGAAATGTCATCTTTCTTCTTTCCAGATGAATATGCCCTTGCAGAATACAAAACACCCTGCTCCCCGCCTTCCAATTGAAATCAGATATGTGCCAGGAGAGACAATGGTTCAGAAGGTATCAGGCAAGCCTTTGTAGAGGAAGAAGAGGATAAGAGTTTTTTTTTTTTAATTATTATTTTCTGACAGGGCAATGAAAAATATGCAAAAGAATGAGGAATAAGCAAATCCCAAATTGCAGTAGATCAGAATGACCTATTCTGGCCCACACTTCAAAAGAGCTTGGGGTCAATGTGGATCAGAAACTCCAGATAAAGGGCTTTTCCTAACAAGGGAGATACTGTGCAATTGTTAACCCTGATCGTTCATCTTTTTGGAAACATTAAACTTCCAGTAATGTGTTCTTGGCCAGAGATTCCTCTTAAGAAATCCAAGATTAGGAGGATAATCAGCTACTGATAGTGCTTCTTTAGGTTTTATTTGTTTTGGTCTTTCCATTTATCCTGAAGAAAGATTCTAAAGAAATTCCTTTAATCCTCACCTTCTTCATGTACAGATATCAGAATTCTAGTCACAGGAAAACAACTTCTATGCAGTTTTTGCCTCTTTTTCTTTAGATTAACATCTCATACTTTACTCTTCTGTGTAATAAAACCTTCTGATTGTCGATGCTATTCGTCTCAATGTCCAGTCCTTGTTGTATCTAGAACTGGGTGCTGTAAGGTATTTCACGAGCTAAAAAAATCATATGTCGCACAGGTTAATCAATGACAGCAACATCCTGACATCAGTGACAGCTTGTGGCATGGACAGGATTGGGGCCCTGGCCAATGTGATGGAAGCTTTCCACCCAAAGCCTAACTGTGGAACAAGCTTGAGAGCTGTCACAGAGAAGCTCTGAAAACTATTTAGGGAGGAATGATGGATACAGTAGAGTCCTTGGAGGGAGAAAAAAATAGAAAACTTGGAGGCAGAGAAAAATAAAGAGAGACACCAGGAGCTTATGATAGGGTGGTGAAGTACAAAGCATGCTTTCTGCATTTAGCAAACGGGTACAGCAGACAGCCACACACTCTGTGTATGTGTGTGTGTGTGTGTGTGTGTGTGTGTGTATACTGTCCCTCACAGTCTGCAGTGAACTAACCACATATCCACAACAATCTGAGCAGACATCTGTCAATTCAACCATATCACTGAGCTGCAATTTCTTCATCCAGGCTGTTATACATAGACCCCGTTACAGTTTTGGAATATACTAGCTTATTTATTGTGAAAATAGGCTTATTAAAGCAGATTTAGATTTCTACAACCACTTAACAACAATGTGCCTGCTGTGATGCAGACCACACAATAGCACAGGAGGTGGTAGGAGAGGAGCAGCCGTTTCAGTACCCTGTTCAGTAGGGTGTCAGGCTTGCCCAGAGACAGCTCAGGTGAAATTAATCCCACTGCAGTGGGCAGTATAGGAGCCTTTGTGCTAAGGGGTAGCCATGTCAGAAACCCACAGGCCCAGTGTAGTCCCAGAAAGATGCAAAAGAAATCTGGAAGCTGAAGAAGCATGTAAGTCTTGGTTTGGAAGAGACTGGGTGAGCGTGTCCACAGAAACCAAGAAGAACCACCCAGTAGAAACCTGCAGCTCAAAACAGGAGACAGTTGCAAAGGAAGAATCTTCACTGTCTTTCTAGGACCTCACCACTGACCTCAGCACTCATCTCTTGCATCATACAAATGCAAGCTCTGTCAGATGAGGTCCAATTGTGAGCAGTATATCAAGATGCATGACTTAGGTAACTGAAGACATCCAGACCTGCAGGCAGACCTGTCCATCAAGTGCGTACTGCACTTCCTGCTGTAGTTCCAAACCATTTACTAAATGCTAGTTCTCCTTGCAGCCAAAAGCAATCATGCACAGGTTCTACATTGCACTGTAAAAGTGATTTAGCACCACGTATTACTGAGATAAGATTCCAAAACCTTAATCCCAAAGGTCAGCAAAGGCCTCCCGACTTTTCTTGCTCCCTCCAGGACAACAATGTGCCACTTGTCCCTGACAAACAAAAGCACAATGCTAGGGACTATCTATGTTGAACTTCCTGCCACATTGTGTAAAGCAATATTTTTCTGCAGGGGGTTTTCTCCTCTGAGTCACTCATTAACATATATGTATGTACACATACATATAGAAAAGGAGCCTACTCATCAATCTGTTACTCCCAGTACAGATATTTCTTGGTTTGTTGCTCACAGCTTCCTGCAAGTTCAGATGTGCAGTAGGGCTCCTGTGCTACAATATGAGTTGGGCTATTAAAACTGTCTTTGGTTTACTCAAATGCAATACTCTTCATTACAAACCTCATCACTTTTGTGAGTGAAGGGATTGTGGGGATGCAAAAACAGTCACTGATCTTGTCTTGGACAGTCCTTGTGAACCAACCTCTGCTCAGGCACCTTCAGGGATAAAAGCCAAAGGCAGGAGTCTGCAACTTCATTGAGTTGTCACAGGGGTGCGCAAACATAGGAAGATGCTTCCCCTTATTATTTATTACCAAGCCCTGTGGCTTTACTTGCCACAAAAATGAGTGGAATGCACTTCAGATAAAAACAGTGCTATAATTTGGTAAGCAGGAATAGCAGTTTAGCTAATTAGTAAAATATAGCAAAGAATCGACTAAGTTAAATGAGATTCAATTAATGGCAAGGTCACTACCTTATTACAAGGCAATTAATCAAAGATAAGTGAATGTAACTAAAACCAGTGTGATTATATTATAAGTAAGCTTGCATGCAACTAGTGGAAGCAATATGATTTTTTTTCTGTGAAGAAATAACCAGGTAGATAAATAATGGTAGTGCAGTGGATGTACTATCTCAATTTCAGTAAAGCATTTGACACCGTCTTCCACAGCATCCCTGTAGCTAAAGTGAGGAAGTGTGGTCTGGATGATCAAGTACTGAGGTGGATTGTTAACTGGTTGAAGAAAAGAAGTTAGAGAGTTGTGGTCAATGGGGCAGAGTCTAATTGGAGGCCGCTATCTAGTGGAGTCCCTCAGGGAGGGGTCAGTACTGGGGCCAGTACTGTTGAATTTATTCATCAATGACCTGGATGAAGGAATAGAGTGCAGTCAGCAAGTTTACTGATGATACAAAACTGGGAGGAGTGGCTGACACACCAGCAGGCTGTGGTGCCATTCAGCGTGACCTGTACAGGCTGGAAAGTTGGGCAGGGAGAAATCGACTGAAATACAACAAGGGCAAGTGTAGAGTCTTACATCTGGGAAAGAATAGCCCCGTGTACCAGTATTGGTTGGGGATTGACTTGTTAGAGAGTAGTAAGGGGGAAAAGGACCTGGGGTTCCTGCTGGACAGCAGGATGACCATGAGCCAGCGATGTGCCCTCATGGTCAAGAAAGCCAATGGCATCCTGGGGTGTATTAGAAGCGGTATGGTTAGTAGCTTGAGAGAGGTTCTCCTCCCCCTCTACTCTTCCCTGGTGAGATTTCTTCTGGAATATTGTGTCCAGTTCTGGGCCCTTCAGTTCAAGAAGAACAGGGAACTTTTTGAAAGAGTCCAGCACAGAGCCACAAAGATGATTAAGGGAGTGGAGCATCTCCCTTATGATGAAAGGCTGAGGGAGCTGGGTCTCTTTAGCTTGGAGAAGGGGAGACTTAGGAGTGACCTCATTAATGTCTGTAAATACATAAAGGGTGAGTGTCAGGAGGCTGGAGCCAGGCTCTTCTCTGTTATGTCCAACGATAAGACAAGGGGCAATGACTGTGCACTGGAGCATAAGAGGTCCCACAGAAACATAAGGAAAAACTTTTTCACTGTGAAGGTCATAGAGCTCTGGAACAGGTTGCCCAGGGGGGTTGTGGGATCTCCTTCTCTGGAGACATTTAAAACCCACCTGGCCACGTTCCTGTGTGACCTGCTGTAGGTGCTCCTGCTCTGGCATGGGGGCTGGACTAGATGATCTTTCAAGGTCCCTTCTGACCCTTAACATTCTGTGATTCTGTGATTATATTTGTACTAATGAACCTATAAGTAGTAGAATGACTTCAGGCTGAGAGTATTGTTCTTTTTATGGGAGTTATGAATATGGGGCAGAGCCACTAAGATGATTAAGGGAGTGGAGCATCTCCCTTATGAGAAGAGGCTGAGAGAGCTGGGTCTTTACAGACTGAAGGAGACTGAGGGGTGACCTTATTAATGTCTATAAATACATAAAGGGCAAGTGTCAGAAGGATGGAACCAGATTCTTCTCATTGACATCAAGTGATAGGACAAAGGATAATGGGTATAAGCTGAAGCATAGGAGTTTTTGCGTAAACATACGGAAAAACTTTTTCACAGTGAGTGTGACAGAGCATTGAACAGGCTGCCCAGAGAGGTTGTGGAGTCTCCTTCTCTTGAGGCATTCAGAACCCTCCTGGACATGTTCCTGTGTGACCTGGTCTAAGTGATCCTGCTCTGGCAGGGGGTGGACTAGATGATCTTTCAAGGTCCCTTACAACCCCTAATATTCTGTGATTCTATGATTCTATTAGATCTAAGAAGTGAATCACACGCATACACATACCCCTCTATATATACATATAGAGGTTAAGCTGTGAATAAGATGGAATTATTCTGCAGATTAAGGAAACAATTTTGGCAGCCTGTGATCTCCATGACTTTTTTTGGTAAAAAGTCCTGTAGATCAGAAATATATTTTTTATATATATATATATATTCATATATCCCTTTGTCGGTCTTAGAAGACAGATGGAATATCTCCCTTTGTCAGTCTTAGCAGACAGATGGTGTAGCCTGAGAGGCATCCCAGATCAGGGGATATGCAAGACTCAGGCCTGATGAGATCCTAGAGAGCTTCAATGGACCTCACTTAGGATCAGTAGTTAGAGGGTCATGAGATGATTGACTTTTGTCAAAACTAGGCTGGCAATTTTCCACTGTGACCAACAATCTCCCGGGGGGGAGGTGGGGGGGATGGGGGGTGGTCCTTCCTTGGCTTCCTCTATTTGGAATATTCAGGAGCAATGGACATGGTTGGGGGAGGCCCAGCCACTCTATTTCTCAGACTCATTCTCCAAGCCTCACCAGGAGATTAATTTTGGTTCTAGGCATTGCATAAGGTCAAAATACATCAGGAGCCAAAGTAATTTTTGGTTTCAGGAGGCCATACGCAAGGAAGAAGTGTACTGGAAACCAGGGCCTACCAAGTTTCCCACACTCCTGCTCTCATCAGGCCTCAGCAGTGTCTAACGAAGAACAACAGTATCAGTTGTAATGCAGCCTGGGAGCCCCTCATAGTGCAGCCTGGGAGTGAGACTCTCCATAGGTCCACCCAGGGCAGGAGGGTCAGGACCACCAGAAGGGAATAGGAGCTTTTTCTAAAGGGCTATTCTTGGGACTCCAGTACTCTAGGACCCCAAATCACATTATGGTTAAGCCAGACTAACAGGTAGCTGTTGCTGAACAGCATAGTCTTGTTCCTGCTTACCTTTTTCTGCCTTTGCTCCATGACCCTTGGAGCAGTGTTCAACTTGACCCCAGAGAAAGCAGGTCAGAGATAGGGACCCAACTAAAACCTGACAAGATTTAGGGGGAAAAAGTATGTTTCTTCTGGCTTTCTGCTCAAATAGGTTTACCATGGTGTCAGAGAAGCAGTAGGAAGCAGGAAGGAAAAAATGCATTGTCTCTTTTAGCAAGGCATGGTCATAGCTCAGCCACATCAGAACCATGCTGCAAATCTTGGGAGCTTTTGCAGCAAGCTGAGCAGGAAATGTGTCAGCACTCCACCTCCTACCTCTACTTACCTTCCTACAGCATGACCTTACCTCTGTGTGCTCTAACTGTTCAGATCACAAAGGTTATAATGGGAGTCTATCTTACCTAACCTGTGATGGCCTTGGTTCCGGAATACCAGGTATGATCTAGAATGAGATATAGTCTGAACTGTGACATTTCGAGTCGTATGAAAGTCTCTCCTTTTCTTCTTCTTAGAAATTAATTCTATTCTATTTCCTCACATGTGTCCTATGAAGTTGTAGTTGTATATGATTTGAGATGTGCTCTGAGGATGCGAAGCACATAAAAATAACCCAATCTACCAAACAGTTAAACATCTTTCCTGATAAGGTCCCAGAATCTGATGGGTCTCAAATTTCAGCCATTCCCACAATCTTCTGCGTGAAGATGCTTTCATAGACTGAGACCAAAGAATAGCTCTGAGCATACGCTAGCTGTCTTTGTTTGGTTGTGCATCAACAGATGCATAAAAATCCAAATCCTTCTGGACAAATCTGGGCGGGGAAGACATGAACAGTATGAAATATAGAGGTTAACTGGCTTATATAGACATGTCCACAGTTTGCTTCACCACCAGCTACTCTGACTCTTGCACTGAGTCACTCACAGGCTCATGTCTTCTGTCCAAAAAGACAGAGGATGTCACAAATAATTTCTACCACAGACAAACACCCTAACCACTAAAAAGCTAGGCTGGTGCAGGCACAAGCATGTATAGCAACTTCCAGAACTCCTGCTGTGTGTCTTTCATGTGCATTTGGAGAAGGCCTGAGATAAGGAAAGAGTTTCTACAGATGAACTAGCAGGAGGGTGTTCATCTTGAGAGTGTCACTGAGGTCCAGGCAAAAGAAACAAGGCAGATTACAACAATTCAGGAAAAACAGGACCTAGGAAACCTTGGGAAGCAGCTGGACAGTTGCTCTCAACAGCTGAGGAATTAGGCAGAGGACCCTAAGGCTCTTTGTGAATTTAAATCCTGGCTGATGTGAGCTAAATGACTTAACATTTTTGAGAACATGACCCCATGCTCTGACATCTCTCTCAGCTTTCTAAATACACCATTTGCTGTTTGAGAGCAACAGGTACATACCAGCTTTTCATGTGGTAGCACTGTGCATTCAGGCAAGCCCAAGGGGGCACGTTGGTACATTAAACAACATTTATGAGCACATATTGCATTATCAATATCCTCTCCTTAGGATGGACAGAAATATGGGAATGGAGCTTTCTTTGGGTTGAATTTAAGCTTTGCTTTATTGAGGAACAGAAGTTGTTTCTTCCTTAACAATTCTTGTGGAATTCCATGCAGTGTGATTGAGGAAAGTTTCTACCTTTTAAAAAATGAACAACATGTTGAGGAAAGGGTGTCATGAGGTAAACGGCTTTCACCTCTTTTAATTCCACTCAAAACCAGAGGTCTTATCCTCAGAACTTCTGCTCCCATCAGAAGCACCCCCTGCACGCAATGCTTGACTCAAAGTCACACTGAAAGCCATGTTTTCACATTTGCATGAGACCCGTGGGTGACTTTTGCTACGCACAGACATATGCTGAGGAATTAGCTACGATTCAGAAGATGTTAAGGTGCCAAGCTGCTTTTCAGTGACTTCAGACTCTGTTTTTCTCTCCAAATCCCTGTCAGCAGAACAGATTGTGTGAGCTTCAAGAGGGGTCAGTCAGTCTAGTTCAATCCACCTTCTTCAGCTGTGTACACTCAGCCCCATGCTAAACAAAAGCCTTTGTTTAATGCCAGTTCAGTGAATGTCCAACTGCAAGCCTGGTCAGATGGAAACTGATATGAAATGCAGATTCTTTCAAAAGCATGTCATTTAAACTTTGCTACAAATATCCAAAACACTAGGTTGAAAGGGAGTGGCTGGGACAATGTCAGCGATATCTAACAAAATCTGCATTTTATAGCTGTCTTTTACCTCTATAACTCTTTTACCTCCGGCACAACTAGTGACCCTTTTTTTTTTTTCTCCTCATGAAACTTGCATGATGTGAAGTTGCTGATGCAGGAACTCAGGAGTTTGCTAAACCTGAATGCAAGTCAGACAAGTTAAACTATTTCCTACCCTCTCAGTGAATTGAGATTTTAATTTTGTTTGTTTACCAGAGGCAAAATCAGAGCTTTGAGCCTGTTTGTCCTGGGTTCACTGTGATATATCTGTGTATATATTTCTCTAACTCATGCAGTAAATTTGAGAAATTTGGCTACTTACATGTTTTTCTGTTTCATGTTCTTCCCCCTTAAGAAATTTTAATAAAATTGATTGATGAGCTCTATAAGAAAGTCTTGATTTCTAAATTACGCATAAAAATTAGATGTTGCATAGCAGCCTACAGCAAAAACCTATCATGTGCCCTAACAAGCATGACACCTTACTATTTTTCAGTCAGTTGTACACTACTATTTCTTCCTGTACATGTTTCACCTCTTCTCCACACAGCGGGGCCACTCAACCCTTAGCATTGCCTTACCAAAGGGGAACTCCTTTCTGGAGAAAGAACTGAGGAAAATTTGAATTGAAGTGGTAAAATATAGAACAGAGAGAAGATGCAGAGCAGATACAGAAGAAATCACTAGAAAAGCCACATAAACATGATCAATTTGGGAGTGTGGGAGTGTTCTCACTCTTGATGTTTCAGACAAGTCAGTAGAAGACACTTTAATGTCGTCCTTTTCCACAAGCATAGGATGCAGCTTTTGGGTCCTATCTCAGACAGTCAATAAAAGGGCTCATTTCCACATTCTTTGCTGTCTGCAACCTGCAACAAGATCTGTAAAGGGCTTTTTTCCACATAAAGCACCGGGAAGGTGCTGTAATCTTCACAGCTCTTTGCCACTGCAATAAATATATGAAAACTTGAGCCACAGGATTTTCCTGTTAAAGTTCCATGTGAGAAGATGCAAAAATTGACAGGAACTTCAGTTACTGAGTTTTTAGGATCATGTGAATCAATCAGACAAAATGGTAAATGTTGTCTCCCATTCAAAAAAATGCCCATAAAAAAAAAATTGCTATTTCCTTTAAAAGAAAGTCCTTGAAGTAGTCTGCCTGTTTAAAATCCTAAATCACAGTTTGACCCTTGTAACAGCGACATCTGGTTGCCACATAAGACAAGAAATGCCATCAACTCAGTGACCAGCAGCACCTTGTGCCAGAGGTTCTGCTGAACTCATGGCAAATACATTTGCCTTGCTCAATAGCCTGTCCCAGAGCAAACAAAAGCAGCATTTCTTGCTCTGTTTCACTCTTCCCAATTTCTGCATATTGTCTTCAACAATTAAGTTGCAGTTTTCTTTTCCTTTAACCTTTGTTGCTTGCTGTAGTCACCTATTCTGACTTTCTTCATTGTCTCATGATTTTTTTTATTCTTGTTGACACTTGGTTTGATTGAATGTGCATGCTTGGAAGGGATTCAGTGACTTTGCATTGTTCAAGATATGCTCCTACTGTTTTTACTTCAAACAGCCATGACATGGACTAGTACAATCTGAGACATGATTCTGTAAACAGTGGGAGTAGTGAAACCATACATGTCCCCAGTTACGCAGCCCAGGAAAGATGAGGTGAAACTTAGGAAGAAGCCATGGAGCACTGAATCTAAACAAAATGATCTTTGGTATATTCTTGCTTGGTTTTGGATGTACATGACTATTACCTTTGATTATCCAAAGAGGCCAGCCCCTGCAAAAAGTGATGACATGAATTGCCAAAGGGATTCAGAAAAATGTCAAACTTTTCAACCATTTCAATAACAAGCTAGTAACACCATTTTGACAAGGTGCAATTTTGAAAATATGCTTCATGCTTTGTAGTCAGTCCTGGACACAAGTTATGACTGGCAGACTTGCTAAATAATTATTTTCAAACTAATTCCAGACTTTTTTCTGGTGTGATGAGGTTACCCAGACCTTTTCTGTCTCTTCCAGGAATATAAAGTCCTGCCTGTGTAAGTGGAGGGCTCACAGAATAGCTTAAAGAACTATAACACTGTTGGCATATACTGCAAGAAAAAAGAATGACTGAAAGAGCAAAGGGGAGCCAGAAGATTCAAGAAGCAGATCAAACACCCAAGAAACCAGCCAAGTGTTCTGTTGAGGCTGAGACCTTGCGTGCTGGAGGCTATGAAGAGGCTATGAAGAAAGCACATATGGGGGATCCTACAATGTCTAGCTGTTCCTGAATTATTTTTTTTTTTGTCAGATAAAGCAAGAAGATTCACTGTGGCTTTACTGCATCTTTAATGAAGCAACATTCTGAACTCAGAACAGTTCCTGTTGTACAGCCAGTGATAACATCTGGAGTGTAAATCACACAGACTTCTGCACATCTCCAGGGAACCCACCTGTCATGGGCTTCACTGTTGCTGTGCCCATCAGTTTCTAGAGTCTGGATCCTACCAAAGCCAGTGTGAATCTTTCTTTCCACTTCCCTGGGGTTTCGCAGAATTTGGAGTCTGCTGAGCTCCTATGCAGTACTGGTAAGACCCATAGCTCTGCCAAATGCAGATCCTTATTTGTCACAGCCAAATGCACCATGACTTTTTGTTCCCAGCTGACACAGTCTGTCTTAAAAAGTCAAGTGAGTTATAGAATCATAGAATCATAGAATGTTAGGGCTTGGAAGGTACCTCTGGAGATCATCGAGTCCAACTCCTCTGCCAGAGGAGGATCACCCAGGGCAGGCCACACAGGAACACATCCAATCAGGTTTTGAATGTCTCCAGAGAAGGAGACTTGAAGGATTCGTGTTTTCTGATTACTATAGTTAGAAAGATGCTCCAGAACCCTAAAACTGTCATGAATCAATCTTGCCTTCAATTTTCAGTGTGAGAAAAGTTCACCCATGTGCTTCCACTTCTTCTAGAAGTTCCTGTGGGATTCTTCTGCTGCAGTCCTTAAGAATGTGACAGGGGAGACTCTGGAGACTTTCCTCAGCAGTGTGAACAGCCAGGACTCTGCCACTGCTTTGCATAATAGTAAAGTACTTGTGCTTCCCTAGGGCTGGCAACTAGGGGTGACACTGGACATGGATGTGATGCTCCAGTCATTCCCTCATGTCCACCCAATGCTCACCAGCAGACAGTTTTGCCTAGCACTGGTCATTTAGGAGACAGTAGTATTAAAACCCAATCTAATTCTTTAAAAGGGAAAACTATGAAACAAGGACTTTCTCTGCCTCCATATTTGCCTGAAGCTGGCTTGTTTTCTACTTGAAGGCCTCAATTGTTTAGAAAATAGAAGATAATAAAGAATGACAGGTGTTCATCAAGGACACATCCTCCAACTTGTTCTGCGCAGTGCTCAGTAGTTCAATATGCAGCTGCAGAATATATTATTACTGGAGTTGAAGCTGAAATAGCCTTTATGTGTGAGGAAATGAATCAAAAAGCTTTTCAGGCACAAGGTCAGGGGTTGAAGGCACAAACAGGCTCTCCCCAGGGGGCATCCTTAAAGTAGCACAATTAATATACCCGGTAACACAAGAGTATTGTTGTGCTGCCAAGTAGATAATAATAACAGATAAATTGGGAGAAAGCTGCAGGCTCTGAACTGCATTTGCATGCCTCCCATAATGCATCTGGAACAAGTTAAATTTCTGGTATGTCATGGTGGAAAGAAAAAGCCTTTGCAACAACAAAAATGTAAATTTAGAAGATAGATGTTGGTCAATGGCAGAAGATCAAAGTGGTGTCCTTGTACTTACAAAGGCATCGTAGCCTCCAACATTTGGTGTTATCAGCCAGCTGCAAGAGACTCCTAAGTCCATGCTCTTTTTCACATTTGAGCACGAACAATGTCATACCTACACAGAAGACAGACTTGAAAGAAATTAGCAGAGGTGGCATCTGCTCTTTAAGATGCAAGTCTCATTTCATAGATTCATCTTCTATGAACTCTCTGTTTCAAAACTATAATTTTACAACCTTGAAGTGACTACATCAAGATCCACGCTTTCCCTCTTGGAACAGCTGGAACAGCCATACTTTTCCCCCAAAAAAAGTCTGAGAAATTTAATTTGGCCCCAGTCCATATCACAAAGCTGCATTCATGTAACGATTCACAAAGAAGCATGTAAGCCTCTATAGTTACTCTCTCATAAACAGTTCAACCTACTGTTCAGAGAGATGACTGAGATTTGCTATGTCAACAGTGGCTGCAACTCCACAAAACGACTTTCAGTGGTACAATTATGTCAGTAAAGCCCTTGCAGTCACTGTAGACTGATGGCTAGTGGAAGCAAAACTCCTGGATGACTCCTTTCAGATGACTCCTTTCAAATGACTCCACAGAAGGCTACTCTACTGTAAAGTACTGAAGGGAAAGAGAGGAAAATAAGAGGGAGCAACTGAGTCTTAAACACTTAATAAATCTGTTATTGCAGTGTATTTCTGAGGCATTTGTGCAGAATGAAATTAAAAAGAAGTCTTTCCATAAAGCAGAGAAAAGCCAGTGCAATACAAAAACCTCAGACAAATAGTTCTTTCTACATGTGATTAGCACAAGTTGTGAACCAAACTTAAAGCAAATGCTTCTGCATACATAGTGCAGGATTTACAGCTCAGAAGAGAGGAGAGTTATGTGCAAGCTGTGAAATAGAAACAAGGGGTTAGGATTTTCCTCAGAGGCTGAAAGGTCAGAGAATCAGTTTGGCATGCTAGAGATGGCTCTTTTAGCCTCAAGTACCTTTCTAGTAGACAGGAGAGCAAACACATGGCAACTTCATGGGCAGCTTCTGTCAGTTTTGACAGACAAGATCATTTCACTGTACCAGCCACAAGCTGATTGCTAGCTTGAGAGGTTTAGGAAAGGAGCATGCAGCCAGCCTAGTTGTCCCACCAGAGGAGAGGGCTTAACTAGCTATATTTTTGGAATTACATGTCAAATGCTTCCCTCTTTGTATGTCTTGTTAAGTGTTTTCTCTCCTCTAATAAAATTTTCATTTACATTTGCAAGTCTGAAGAACTAAGTATCAGAGATTTTTTTATGGGGCTTATCCAGATGCTTTATTAATGACCTCTTTACATTTGAACCCAACCCTTCCTGCTGCCTGTCAAGATCACAAAGAAAGGAGGGTTGAATAACCCTTGGTCCTCTCCATATAAGGACAGTAAATCTGCAAAGGACTCACAAAAGAAATACAGTCTAACTTGATAGCCTAGCTATACTGCTGCATTTATAGGTTAGCCTGAACTCTGACAGGAAAACTATGTGTAACTAGGAAAGATAATTTTGCTAGTACACCAGTATCCACACCTAGGCTTGTGCAAGTCCAGTAACAGTAGTCAGATACCAACTTCACTCACCTTTGACTGGCACATTTGACACCAAAACTGCACAGCAAAGACAGTATTATTACTTTAGCTCAAAAAGAGCTATTCCTGCTCAGACCTCAGCCTCTTCACATAGGAAGTCAAAGATTCCAGTTTTGAAAATAGGTTCTGGATGACCCATCCACATGGACATGAGTCACTGGCATAATAGAATCCTTGCAACTGGCTGACCTTCACATACCTTCATTTTTTACACTACTGCCTTCTCTGTGAGTGAAAACAGACCATATGAACAACCTTCCCACAAAGTGAGCAGGAAAATGAGATGGAGGGTTCTAGGCTGTTCAGGAGGGCTCAGAAGGGCAGGTAAGTTGTAGAAGTTGCACTGAATGTGAGGGAGAGATTTTGTTGTCCGTCCCTTATGGTTAGAGTTGATGTGATTGAGAGTCTCTGTGTGAGGATTAAGGGGATGGATAACAAAACTGATGTTCTTGCAGCCCTCCCCTCTCCCCCCTCCACCCCATTTTGTTCAAAGAAATTCCATCAGTTGATCAAAATCACTGCAAGTTGTAGCTATTCCTCTAGGGATATATTTATGTTCTTCAATGAGTTTATCATCCTCTTAGTTTGCAGAGGTTCTGGAGAACTTTGCCAGGGCCCACATGTCTTAGAACAATGAAAGAAATCTTTCATGCTTGACTGGAGACCCTATTAACCAAGCAGGATTTTACCTGTAGTTACCATGTTTCGCATTGTTCCCCAACCACCTGGGCCAAGCCAAGCATTTCGACCTTTTCTTTGCCTAAGCAAGTTGTTACAATCTAATCTGCTTAAAGAAGGTTTTATAGGAAGCAGTCACAGTCAGTTGCAGATCACTGCAGTGCTTTTCAATTAACTTTAGTAATTGTAATGACAAAGTTTCTTTGCATTGATCCTCCTTTGAATGTATCAATTAACCCATTTGCAAGGAAGGTGTCAGAGAGCACAGATATGGCTACAGGTCATGCAAACATACCCAGTTTTGCTTAAGACTGACAGCTGGAGTACTGCTAGGAGGGCAATCACTGAACTCCACAAATGGTCTTCGCCAGAGGTCATGCTACTACCTACTGCAATGCTCAGCTAGCAAGTTCGAAGTTACTCTGCTAGGCTGTGCAAACTCTCACAGAATTACCACTTTCTTCTCCTTTCACTGCTCCAGTCAAGCACAAAGAATGGTTGGGTGTTGACAATAAACTGCAAGAGTGAGAAGTAGTACCATAATGACATGAAATGTGAGCAGCTACAAGTACTGCAAAACCAGGAAAAAACCCAGGGACCTCCAGAGAACACTGGAGTTTTCCAGTAGCCATTTAATGACTCCCGTGAGAAAGAAATGGGGTTCTTTGCAATAATAGTGACTGAAATTTGAGGTCAGGTCATTTCTTGACACAGATACCACTGTGACCAGTTCTCTATGAAAAATATTTTGCAGTTGAGTAGTAGTACTATAGTCTATCATAAGACAGCTTTTATTTGTAAAGATAAGGTTTTACTGATAGAGGATGTCTAGTGCATCAAATAAACCAAATCACAGCCATAAAGGAATAGTTTTTACAGTCTAACTATGCCTGCAGCAGGGCTGTTTAAGTGTCAGAAAGCTATCTATACTCAGCTGGTGGGTTGTTCCTTAACAAAGTTAACTAAATCAGATTATTCTACTATTGCCAAGGTTCCCTCTCATGGCTCTCCATCTGAAAACACACAGATCAAGCTGAGTGTGATGCTACTACTAAACAAGACTAGCTGAGGTCTGAAGTTATGGCTTAGATAGGCTGGCAAAGAACTAACATGGAGTCAAGACTGCAAGGTAATCTATCTGTATACAGATACTTCTCCAGCATTACTTCACAGTTCCTCATATATGCCCAGAAAGATCAATGAGTTCTTCCAAAATCTCCTGGGAAGGAATCATGGTGCTATTACAAAGCACAGCAGCTTTGAGACCTATCTCCAAGAAATCTCAATGACAGAGGACTAAAGAAATAATCTTACGTGTCTTCTGTGAGCATGTGTGGGGATGACATTTAGGCTAATATATGTCTCAGTCTAAATCCTTATAAGCAAAGAACAGAACCACAAATACAGTCTCTTGACCTGGTGACAAAGTAGCATCTCTAATTGCCTTACAGAGCAATCTTCACAAGGTTCTTATACATATACAGATGACCTAAACAAAATGGGCAGGATTTGAAGAGCAAGGAGATACAGTCAGAAAAAAAAAAAACAACACCCAACAAAAACACCAGGAAAAAAAAAAGTTGATGGTTTTGTAAAATACCTGTCCTGAAAATAACCTTTTAGTTGCATCAAGTGGAATGTTGTTTGATTTTCCTGTGAAAGACAAATGATTATATGCTATAGCCAAGAAGGTGGAATGACTTCTAGTCTCCTTTATTGGGAGAAGTTGTAGTGGCTTTTTGTTCACCCAGGTTATTTGTTTGATTGCAAATATATTATTCCAATAACTTCTCTGTTCCAGGTAATTGCATTTCTTGTTTGCTTATTTCATTACTAGATGCAGCTTGTCCATTCTGGTTAGTGGAGAGTTTAAACTAGTGCAGTGAGTTACTTGGATATGGGATGCAGGTATCATTTTTATCCTGGATTTGGTTACCATTCAGAAGGACTATAGGCACAGAAGACATTGTGACTAGTGCCACTTCTTACAAATATGAGTGCAGGCTTTTCTAACAAAAGCCACAGTCCAATCCATATTTGGGGGAAAAAAACCCCTGCTCATTATGACACAGATATCCTCTTCTATACAACCTTCAAATGTCACCTAAACCACTTGATCTTTTGATTAAACTTTCAAAAGTAGCCTCAGAAAACTTCGTGCTGCATAAGACTGTGGACTGTGATGATTATCAAATTGTCTTGTTTGGGATGAATACTTTATTGTGTTGGAATAAATTCATAACTGCCTGAGAAATCCAGGAAGAGCAAGAACATGCAAAACTCATAATCTAATTTTTATTTACAATGTCAAATCAAGTTCAAGCCTTCCCCAGGGAATTTCTGTTCTTGGCAGCTCCTGGTGTGGATATCCCATTGCATAGAAAATTAAGTATGATCCTTAGTGAAGCTCCTGAACTGTAGAAGCTGGTAGAGATACTCTTTAATAAAATGTCAGGGGTCTGGGCTTTCAGAGTAGAACATCAGACTGTTGTCTTTGGTCTAATCAACAACAACATGCCACAAAGAGACCTCTGGGTGAGCACCTGTTGTTGCTTCTCTGTCCCAGTTTCATAGAGTTTGATAGTTCTGTGAAAAAATTTGAAGCTGTAAGTGAATAAAGTTTCTTAGCTGCCCTATCTGACAGGTGTTACTGGTCCCTGCATTATACACTAGCAAGAAACAAGAAAAGCCAGTCACATCAAGTATCAGAGAGTAGAGAAAAGCATGCAATTACTCTGGCCTTGAAGACATATCTCTCTGGCTTCAGGTCTACAAAATTTAAACACATTGACAACATACAGCGGTGGGTTGACCCCAACCAGCAGCCAAGAACCCACCCTATCTTGCATTCATTTGCTCTTTTCTAGAGAATAGAGGGATAGAAGGAAGAAAGAAAGTCTAGTGGGTTGAGACAAAGGAACAAAAAAGGTACACATGAAACAGAAGCAAAAAGAGGAATTTACTCACTACTGGCAGGCAGATGTCCAGCCACTTACTGAGAAGTAGGGCCTCAGCACATGTACTGGTTGCTTCAGAAGACAAGTGCTGTAACCATAAAAATAGCCCTGTCTCCTTTCCCCCACCTTTTACTGCTGAACATGGTGTCATATGGTATGGGATGTCCCTTTGGTCAGTTTGGGTCAGCTGACCCAGCTATGTCCCATCCCAGTCTCTTGCTCACCCCCAGCCTACTGGCTTTTGGATGAGAAACTGAGGAGATAGAAAGACTTGATACTCTGCAAGCATTGTTCAGCAGCAGCCAAAGAACCGGTGGATTATGAGTACTGTTCTAGCCACAAATGCAAAGTGCAGCATCATACAGACTATGGAGAAAGTTGACTTCATAACTTCATCCCAGACAGACCCAGTACCAATATGAATGGAAAAAAGGAATTACAGTTAACAAATAACTGCTTTGCATCATTGCTTTGGGGAGAAGCACATGGAGTGTTTTATTTTCTGTTGAGAGCACAAGAAGACAAAAGAAAAAGGTAAACCTTCTTTATTCTAAAATAAGATTTTTGGATTAAAACAGATTTTTTTTCCTCCCGAAAAAAATCACTTGGTTTCTGCACAGATGTGAAAACTAGAAGCGTGCACTAGCAAATTTACATGGACCCAGCAACTGGCTAATTCCAAGATGAAATGAGTCAAACCTCAACAACACCGTAAAGTGCTCAATAGCTAAGGAAGAAATAATCAAAGTCTTTTAGATCTCTTTGTGTTTCTGGCTTCTCTATTATTCCATTTCACCAATATTAAAAATACCTATGAAGCAAGGGGTAAGAGAATCCAATATATTATTTTAACCAGAATCAGGTGTCAAAGTATAGAAAGTTAGTCTGCTGCAGCCAGATTGTCATTCCAGGTGGTAAATTCCAACAATGATGGGGAAAACGTTCAAATGTTAATCTGGTTTAACAGACTTAGTCTGGTTTAGGTCATTTGGTGCTTTTCTGTGCTGTGCCAAACCTCAGTGTACGAAAACAAAGACCCTCACCTTGAAAACAAGACCACTAAGGACATTATGCACAGACACTCAGAGAGGTGCAGTAAAGTGTTACAGTCTGAAGACAGTGGGCTGGTTTAGGCTGCAGTGGGGTTAGGGGAGGTTCTTGCCAGCAGTAGGATAGATTGGGATCTCCACCCCTTGCTGAAATTATAAAGGCACTAACATCTAAGGAAGGAGTTGAAGGGCCAACTCCTTTCCTCTGGAGCCCTCTGTGAGGAATGTTGCAGAGCTCTTAAACTAGTAGGAAATTAATTGTTTCTTGGGAAGAGTGCTTATCCCTTTCTTCTGTCTCCCAGTGAGAAAAATGTGGCTGAAGTTTCTTTTGACTATTCTTCTCCTGCATGTAACAGCTGCAAAGGACCTTGAGCCGTAAGAATTACCATATTATTATTAAGAGTATTCATAATAAGCCTTTAAAGACAGTGTTATTTAGTGCCACTAATTTTATTTGAAATATTAAATACTGCCATGACTTGTCTTTTATATCTGGAGAGCTAAGTTAAACTGGAATGTGAATGGCAAGCGAACGGTTCTCATTTAAGAAACCCTTCCTCCTCTTGCAGAACTTCCATAGTATTTGACCTGTGTATTCAGAAAAGACACTAGCAGTAGTCACTGCAGTGTGTTTTGCTAAAAGCAAGCAGGTCCAGGACTCAGGTGAAGGGCAATAAGACCAAGAGTTGGGGGCACTGGCACAACTGTGTGGGGAACTTAGGGCTGGGCTAGTTGGGATCTGCAGGGCAGTAGCAAGGGGCACTGGCAGAATGTTCTATATTTTTTCTAAAGTAATTGTTGGGTTCTGAATGATAACAATGCTTTGTTTCAACCTGGCGAGGTTGCTTCTCTTTTCTCTATGATGTAATCACTTCGACCTTTGGATATCACAGGCAGTATGTCCTGATGGTGCCTGCTGTCCTCCAAACTGACTCTCCAGGTCAGATTTGCCTGCAGTTCCTTAACTTCAACGAGACATTATCTGTCAGAATCACCCTAGAACACAGTGCTGCTAACACCACTATTTTTGAGAAAAACATGACAGCAAGCAACGGTCTACAGTGCTTCAACTTCACGGTAAATTAAATGTAATTTATTTCCCAATGGAAAATAAATGTAAGGAGGGAGATGAAAGTTAAGAGCAGAGAGCACAGGAGATGAACAAGCAACAGAAGAAATAAGAAAGAAAAAGCAAGCAGGGAAAAAATATATATAGTAACAAACACTGAGGCATTTTTAATAGATATAAGAAATAAGAAATGTCCAAGAAAGGTACCAAGGAAGGTAGTGAAGTTTGTGGAATTGAGATGGGTTTCTCTGTAGGAGCCCAGGCCACAGTCATATTCTGTAGCAAATGACTTCAAGACTAGAAACCTCCCCTTGTTTTCTTGTTTCCTCACAGATTCCTCCTGCCAGTTCTGCCCCATTGGCTTTCATTTCCTTCTCTGCCAAGGGCACCACAGTCAGCCTAGAAGAGCGGCGGTCAGTGATGATCTGGAACACAGAAAGCTTTGTCTTCATGCAGACAGACAAACCCATCTATAAACCAGGACAGAGTGGTGAATATCTTTTCAGTTTATAACTTGTCCCTTAGAAAGCCATTTCTTCAGATTGCTCATTGTTTTTCAGACTAAGCTACAGTCCAGGCAGTTTCTTCAGAGTTTCTGTTAAAAACATTACAAGTATTTGCTGTGAAGCTCACAGAGTCATCTTCAGGATGGCAGGAGACTGTCATCCCACGGTCTCTATTGTTTTCTTTATCCCTTACTCCCATCTGACAGAAGAGAGATTTTACTGCTGCTATTTCATGACAGGTGGCAGGTCAAGATAGTGAAAAGAGGTGATTAGATCACTACTTAAGTGCCTGGCATAAAACAACACTCACAGAGTCTTCTGTCTGTGATGCTGTTCATCCAGAAAGATCAAGAGTGAAATCCATTCTTTTAAAATGAATTATAAGTCTTTAAAGACAAAAATCATTTTATCTATCTTCTGGGTTCTGATGGTTTTGGCCTTTATATTTTCATGTTGTTATTTTTCCTGCACTAATGCAATTCCTCTGTCCATACTTCTCATCTGTCCATCAAGCAGAGATCCATGTATGCAAAGGACCATTTATCTAGATCAATTCCTTAATTTGATTCTAGGCTTTAAGGTTTCTAGCACACAGCTAGAACACTGTCAGAAAACCTGTGAGAATACTTTTTTCCAGAGGTGAGCCACATAATACAGCCATTAGACTGGATCAGCTATACTTTAATTAGGGATGAGCTCTATCTACATAGATAAGCAGCATGAAGAAAAATGTAGCAATTAGAATTTGGTGTCACTAAGGTGTCCATCAGACATGAGCTGATTATTTATCAGATGGCTTGGTTTTGAGGTGGAGGAAGCAGTAGACTAAATTAAATGATAAAAAGGTAATGCTTTGTAAGGATGTTTTTGAATGGTATTTTTATGTTTTTTCTTGTGCAGTAACTCATTGCTATCCTTTCAGTTTTTCTCTTGTTAAAAAAAAAAAAAGTAATTCAAAACATGTACAAGATAAGAACAAATCAAACTAAGAGGAGTTACACTGCACTAGTTAAAAAATGAAACTTCACCTAGTTCCAGTAATATTCAAAACTTTCATATGTTCAAAGCAACAAACACTGCTTTAGAGACAGGGGAAATACAGAGGAACAAATTTGTCTACACCAAGCGGATGACCACTGAAAGAGTTATGGCTGTCACTTGATACTGCCTGACCTGCACAGTTCTTATTCAGTTGGTCATTCCCTTCCTCTGAGGTTAAGCACACTTTCATGAAAGAGTGTGTAAAATCAATGTTGGGGAAAAAAATCCCCCCTGGCAAAGTCTGTGTAGGATTCTTTTACATTCAGATTCATTTCATTACCTGCAACCTGTGCAAGTGGGACTGTTAGAAGATCTCATGAAACTGGGAGTACTAATGAATGTAAAACATCATACTCAGTCAAATAAATTACAGTTAATGCTGACATGCTGTTCCTTGTCGTTCCAGTGATGTTTCGTGTCGTTGCCCTGGATTTCAATTTTAAACCTGTTCAGGAGATGGTGAGTGACCAGTAATACTGCCCTGTATTTAAAACTGCTGAGAGACAGCATCTTCTCAAATTTTAAAAGAACACTTGGTGTGGATAAAATGAGATATTACAGAAACTAAATGAAAAAGATTAGCATGATTTCCCAAGCACATGCTACAAGGCACCCTTACATTAGAGTAACGGAAGAGTAGCAGGTTGGATTCCTGACACAAGACCTATTGCTGTTGCTGGGGAAGAGGTTCAAAAAATGCTCCTCTTTGTTGCTGCAAACATCATTTTAGCTCTGACCTACAGTTCTGTCTCCCAATATTACTGTGCAGAAATTGTTGCTTGCAAAAAATGGTAAGTCATCCACCTGCTACTTTGTCCACTTTAGAAATGGGGAAATTAAAACGGAAGTTGTTGTGGACATGAAAGTTTTTTGGACATGAAGGTTGTCAGCAGAATATCATCAGAAGCTCTTTTCTTTGCCAGCAAGATGTCTTCATGCTCATAGTACGTAAGACAAGAGATGGAAGGGTCTTTACTTGCCTTCTCTCATGTGGTTGTAATGCAGAGACAGCACAGTATTACCAAAAGATCTGGTGCTAATAAGCAGGGTGAAGATATAAGCTCAAAGAAGCCCAAATCATGGCTTGCATACACTTCTCTAACTCTACTTACTCAGCTGCTCTGGGATTGAACTAAATCCAGCATGATCAGAAACTGTCCCGACATTCTCATTTCATCTGTCCCCTTTATATAATCTTATTGAAGTAAAACTGCTATTAAACTGATTAAAATAAGAGATAAGGATCTCTGATTACGAGTATTATACTGATTATTGGTTATACATTTCTTACAATACTGGGGAAAATTAGTTCATGTTTGGTCAGCCACCTAATCTCCTACTTTTTTTCCTCTTTCAGTACCCCTTGATTGCAGTTCAGGTAAGAATTTTTTTCTCTTTATAGTGTATTATGCATTTTAAAACAAAGTCTAGGGCATATGTGCTTACATCGGTTTGTATGTGTCTACATACAGCCAAATATTGCTACTGACTACACTGGCAGAAACTGTCAGAAACTTCATAAAATCCCAGGTTGTTGCTTGAGCCTTACTAACAAGGAGACGTAATTATATTCATTCCAGCAGTCAAAAGTTGTGCTGTTCTTATGCCTGCCTTCAACTCCACTCCACCTCCTCCAGTTTGCTCAACTTATTTTGGGGGTATAACTTTTCAAACTCAAGTGCTGTAGAGAACTATGAACAAATACAGGTTGTGGATACAAGTACTACCTATGTTAGCACTTCCATGGCATTTTGTGGTGATTTTTAACATAACAATTGCAGTTCATGTCTAGATACCACTTTTGCAAGTTTTCATGTTTTACCGTGAATTTAGGTGATTTTATTTTGTTTGCAGTGACATATAGATATTTTGAGTTCTACATGTGTTTTTCTGCAGTCAGTATTTTAAGGAGTTCAAGGAAATGGTATGAATGTGTTTTCTTTAGTCTACCCAGCATAACAGCTACTGAGAGGCAAATGACACCCCAGTGAATGCAGAAGAAATGCTTCCTTCTTCCAATAGCTCAAAAAAAAAAGCTTGGGTTGCTAACAGACAAGATTTGTGGGAAATAAGCTTGGCTGAAGGGGAAGCACGAAGATTTCTCTCTCCTCTTGACACAGAACTAGAGTAATTATATACTAAGCAGCAGGGAAGGGAATTATAATACTAAGGCTGGCAGAGGATGCCTAAATATGACATCAACAGATGAGAATCTAGCAATGTAAATAATCAGAGTACAAATTTATCTTGATGCACATACATCAAACAACTTCTCCAGTAAGTTAAAGAAACTTGCCCTATTTCTTCTTTGTTCCTGGTTTCGTCTGCTAGTCGGAAAAGACTTCCAAGGCAAACTGTAAGTCCATATTTGTTTTCTTTTTTTTTCCTTCAGGATCCACAGGGCAACAGGATCTTTCAGTGGCAAAATGTGTCATCGGATATGAACATTATTCAGATTGAATTCCCACTTACTGAAGAGCCTATCCTAGGGAACTACAAAATTATTGCAGCAAAGAAGTCAGGAGATAAGATAAGTCACTCATTCTCTGTGGAGGAATATGGTAAATGCCACCTGTTGGGTTTTTTTTTTTTAATTTATTTAGAGGAGAAAACATTATTAGAGACAAGCCCCTATCAATCAACCCCTTTGACTGGTAAAATTCAAAACAGCTTCCTGGCAAATGTATCTTCAATTAGTTGTCATTATGAAGTAGATGGGGAAAAAAAAAACCCAAACAACTAAAAAAACAAAGAAGAGAAATTAACTATTTTTCACAGATTCAACCAGGAAAATAATCTGTATAAAAATTCAGTAAGTTAATTGCAGATTTTGCTGTGACAAACTAACCTTCTCCTGGACACATCCATAGACTTTCTTGGCCAAAGCTCTGCAAAGCATCTAGACATCACAGGATTCATCTCAGAAGTCCAGACTTCTCTTCAAAGCTTTGTAGAACTACTTTAGTGAGCCTTTGCACATCAGGCCACTTCTTGACTGTTTTGGCACCGCTTTCCAAGATCCTATTCTGTCTGTGACTAACACTTATGATATATTCTTATTTTCTCTTTCATCTCAGCAGAGCCTGCAAGTTTACCATGTACCAGTGTTGGTTTTTTTTCTTTGTATTCTTTGTCCTAGTGTTGCCAAAATTTCATGTCACAATCACTGCACCAGAAAGCCTTACAGTCCTGGATTCAGAGTTCACAGTGAAAGTCTGTGGAGTGTAAGTACCAGGTACAGAGCAGTTAGAAATTATGCTGAAGAGCATGAAGATCCCAAGGACTGGGAAAAGAGAGAAAAGACCAAAATAAATAGTGCCTCAGAAGAGGTTGGTCATGGTTGACTTGGTGATTGGAGCTTTCATTTACTTTTGTATTCATTTTGTTTTAATGTATGAGTATTCTCTTCCAACTGGTGTTTTGTGTGTTGAATAAATCTTTTGAGAGGTCCCCTGCTAAAGTAGGATGTGTCCACTCTCAAAAAACCACTTCAGAGTGAGACAGCAGACCACTATTAAATTCTAGCAGCAGTCTTAGTGTTCCAGCTGTCTTTAACTCCCCTTCCAAGCTTAGTCCTTCAGAAGGGCCTTGCTTATGCTAAAATCAGGGTGGAAATTCTGATCCCTTTGTAGATACAAGGAGTTTTGCTTTGATTTCAGTGAGTCTAGATCTCTAGACTAAGCTGAAGAGAGGAGACAACAGTCATAATTTGGTCAGTAGCCATTTCTGTCCATCATTCTTATAAAGGTATTTATTTCTGCATTTATGATATGGGTTTGGTTCATGGGTTTAGGGGTGAAATAGAACTCATTAATATTTCAGATTCTGAGTTGTACTGTCATTTTGTAACAGCAGGGGAGTTAGGAAAAAGCCTGTGAAACTATTCCATTCTCTGGCTTACCAGTTCACTGCTCATCCTAGATCTATTCCTGCATATGTTACCTTAAGTCAATTTTTCAAGCATGAGCTCACAGACTTATTTCCTCTTCCCCTAGGTACACCTATGGCCAGCCTGTTGAAGGGAAAGTCCAGCTCAGTGTGTGCAGGGATTTTGATTCATATGGGAGGTGCAAGAAAAGCCCAGTTTGTCAATCAATTATCAAAGATGTATGATACATAATTATTATTCCTCTTTATAACTCTCCTCTTTCCTGTCTTACTGCTTTACTCATCACACTTTTATTTCTCTCTTTAATGCTTCACTTCACTCTACTCATCCATTTGCTTAGATCACTAACTAGGAACTCAGGGCACCTCTCTTGGTTTCCTACAGTCCTGAAGAAGGACTGACATGTTATTTCTTCATGACTCAGTTTCCCATCAGAAAAGTATAGACAGCGATGTCTCCATCAGTCCTGTAGAAAAAAAATATTAAAATACTGAGAAAAAACTTCACTCAGTAAAGAAGAGTCTCATGTATTGCCAGCATCCTTTGAAAGCTGTGATCCTTGGTAACTGGGTTTGTTTTCTTCCCTTTTCAGATGGAGACAGAGGGCTGCCTCTCACAGGTTTTCAGCTCCAACATCTTTGAACTAAATCGCATTGGTTACATGAGGAATCTTGATGTGAAAGCCACTGTCACAGAGAGAGGAACAGGTAATCACTTCTAGACAGTCAGAAACAGCAACAGTGGTGTGGTCAGAGGAGACTAGGAGGCATTCAGCCTCTGCATGCTGAGTACAAGGATATCTTCCAGAAGAATATCCATTTTTATAAGCACAGTGACCATCTCCAGGAAAATGCTGACTCTGATGAAGCTATATGCAGGACAAGATATACTTCTCTTAACTCTGGACATGTTTTATAGGCCTGCAACTTACAGCTACTCAGTCTATTTCCATAACTCGGGTGATGAGCAGTATACAGTTTGAGAACATGGATCACCACTACAAAAGAGGGATTCCTTACTTTGGACAGGTAAACAATGCCATAGAGAGCTTGTATTGAAGATGACAAACAGGCAATCATATAACAGTGATGGGAACATGTATGGGACTGTTTGGGTTGGGGGGTTGTTCTCCTCAATCTTCTTTCTTTATATGCAGTGCCCTATTGGTAATTCTGAATACTGGAGAGTATTAATTTATTCTGAGTTTGATTCTGACAGATATACTTTGGATCAAAACAATCCATTAAGTATATTATAGATCACTGCCTCTACCTTCAGAATTGACTATCCTATGCCAAATATAGATGAATAAAGGGGGGGGGGGAGTGAAAGGAAATTAAGGAAATAATAGTTTCTGTCTTAAAAAAACTTTTTCATGATTTTATGTTTTGTGATAGGGACAAATCTCCCTCCTTTAACTGAGCTTTTTTTTTTTTTTTTCAATGAGAAAAGGATAAGGGGATATCTTACCAGCAGTACTGAAATAAGAAAAGAGATGGTCTTTCAAGGATTTTTTTTCCCCTCTGTCTATATAACTTTCTCACTTGGTCTCTACTCCCACTCCATTCTTCAGATTGCTGTGCACCTTATGACTCCTTACTGGAGAACAGGAGTCAACAGGCTCCCTGGGGTGATATGCCACAATGAATTCCTCTAACACACACATTTTCACACATGCTAAAGGTTAAGCATGCTGAAAGTCACATAGTGGAAGGCTGGGATGTCACATCTCAGAAACAAATCTGCTGACATTGACTTCAGGCAGCTGCTTCGCTATTGTGAAAAAAAAAAACCCAAACTTTGAGGGTCATATCAGAGGAACAATTGTCTGGAAGCCACTGATAGTCACACTTCCTCAAAATGCAGTAGATCTCAGTCCCTGTTCTGCTGCCATCACATGTCACTCAGAGTCCTTCCCTGCACTATGATGAAACATCTGCTGCTGGCTATATGTCATATACCTTCAGCAGAGTGTCTGGCTGATGGGGCTATCTGCATACCACAGAAGTACATTATCAATGATTTATCAGATGCTGAGGAAGCTCCTGCTCCAATGCTCGCAAGATAGCTGAGATAGCTGCCAGAAAGTGAAGAGACACATTTCAGTTCTTGAGTAGTGCTTTGAAAGGAGAAGAAAAAGCAATTCTGCTGTCTAGAGAGAAAAGGAGTGCAGAATGTTAGTGTCTACCTACAGGAAGATAACACACTGAACATGTCTTGTATTCTCTTCTACAGATCAAGCTGGTAGACAAAGACAACTCTCCTATTTCCAATGAGATCATTCAGCTATTTGTCAATAACAAGAACACAGACAACTTCACAACAGATCATAATGGCATTGCAGAGTTTAGCATTGACACGTCCAAAATGTTTGATCCCGAGATCAACCTGAAAGTGAGTACAAAGCAAGGCTGAATAGAGGCAAAAACAGCTGCTCTCAAACTGAACAAAAAAAAAGATGGGATGAGGTTTGAGTTCTGGTAATAAAAATGTGCTTTCTCTGGCTTATTTAATGTTCAAGAGCTCTCAAAAATTGCTATAAAAGTTAAGAAGACCTGAGTTTTTGCAATGCAGTGGCTTACTGCAAAGACTTTTGTGCTGCTTTTTCCTTACTAGTTTGGCTTTATATGCAATCCTTAAATAATATGCATTGTGTGAACTAATCATTCTGATGGCAGTATGTGATACTAATTCCCCTAGTGACATATGTTTCTTTTCATTTTTTTCCCCACTCTCTCTCCTCATCAGGCAACATATAAAACCAACAATCCTTGCCACTCTGAAGGTTGGATAGAGCCTTCCTATCCTGATGCTTCTCTCTACATTCAGCGCTTCTACTCCTGGACTAGCAGTTTTGTGAGGATTGAGCCTTTCTGGAAAGAGCTAAGCTGTGGGAAGAAGAAGATGCTCACTGTGCACTATATCTTGAACATGGAAGGTTATAAGAACATCAACACCATGAACTTCTACTATGTGGTGAGTGTGCAGTTGTTGCATGGTTTGCTGAAAGAGCTTGACCAGGCAGCTATCTGGCAGTCCATCCACATCCATGAGTGCTCTTCCAGCTTTTGGATTACCAGCCAGTACAATGGCAAACAACCCAAGAACAGAAACAACACTGAGGTCATTTTGCAAAACTACCCACTCAGGAAAATTGACCCCCATTTCTGTCCATGTTACTTTATTTCACAGTAAAAAAAATCACCTTTGTAATGTCTCAGACCATGGTCTCATCCTTTCCATCCTTCACGTCTTTATGGTATTCTCTGCCTCCCTCTTCCCTTCCTTTTCCTTCTGATTCCTGACCAATTACAAGGGTCCCAGCAGTAGTTGCAGCATACAGTATGCCCTAAGGCTGATGTTTAAGCATTTTAAACCATGACAATATACATGCCTTTATTGTCCTGTCAATGTATATTGAACTTTGTTTATGGCTTCTCCCTCCAACTTCTACCAACCCATAAACATATTGCTCTTCTCTGCACAGGGCATGGCAAAAGGCAGGATTGTCCTTACAGGGGAAATTAAAGTTAATATCCAACCTGGTAAGTTAAATTGCCAATCCATGTTTCTGCATTTAAAATTGAAAAAAAACCCCACACCAAAAAAACCAAACCAAACCAAAAACAAACCAAACCAACGAACAAAACCAAACAACACACACACAAAAAAAAGAGGAATGGTTGAACTGAGGACCAAGGCAAGACTTCACAGATGTTGGGAAGAGCTGTATCTTTCCATCTATATATATATGTGCATGGTATTGGCACTACACTAAGAGGACTACAAAGTCAGATTTAGTCCAGCAGCTAGCTCAGTCGATATGAGTCAAGAAGTAGCATCTTGTAAAGATCTTATCAAAGAATAATGTAGGGAATGCAGAGTGTCTGGCTGATGGGGCTATCTGCATCTACCCACGTGTTCAAACTCACAATAAATCTGAAAGGACTGGGATCTCAGACCAGGCATGTCACCTCCATGTACATGCAGGATTTTTCATTTTGTTGTACAAGTACAGATTGTTCCACAAGCTGATACAGCTGTATGCCAAGTTAGGATGTCCATTACTACAAGCACATCTTGGTGCTTCTCTCCTAATCTGTCCCTTTGTCTCTTCTAACAGACCAAAATGGCACTTTCACAATCCCACTTGTGGTCAGTGAGAAAATGGCTCCAGCCCTTTGGCTGTTGGTATATACCTTACACCCTGCCAAGGAGCTGGTGGCAGACAGTGTCCGATTTCCAGTTGAGAAGTGTTTCAAAAACAAGGTGAGATGCACCAAGACACAGTGAGTGTATCCTCTTGTCAGATAAATAAAACTTATCTGTGCAGACATTCACAGCAGATTTACAGTTTTATTTCTTGTTTACATTCACTTCTCTCAACATCACTCTCTACATTTTCAGTTTTTCTCTTTGGCCTTATAGATCTCCTCTACCACCACACCCCACCTCTGTAAATCTTCTTTCAACATTAACAATTGTTTTTCAGGAAATCCACACTACTCCCAGATGGCCACTGTCACTTTTAAACTATACTGGTGTCCTATTTAATTTAAGCTGTCTATTCTTTAGCATAGCAAACACACTTTAGCATTATCCCTCTTCACTATTTAATGTATTTTTTTACACCTTTTTTTTTTGTTGTTGTTGAAAAATGCAATTTGGGTTTTATCAGAACTGAATACATATAGAAAACAAAAGGAAAATTAGCAATCTGGTGTTTTAAGTTTTCCTTCCATGTTTTTTCTACTGGTACATTTTCATTTGTTATTCTGAAATCAAATTTCACCCCTAGGATTTTTCTAATCTTCAGTTCCTAAAATCTAAAATACATGAAACATTAAGAGGAGACAAAATGTGTGAGATGAAACAAAATGTTTCCAGTTACCTGCTGTGGTCCTCCTCTCCTATTTTTTTCTTCTTACCTAACACAAATGTGAAACAGATTCTGCTCAGAATAGATTCAAAACAGAATCAGTTTTAAATATTTTCTAAGGTGGGCCATGGACCTAAGTAGAAATATGATTTGCTCACTGTAATGCTTATTACATGTATTCTGTGTCATAATAAGGTTTGCTTTGAAGATAGAAGTAACAAAATCACCCTTTATTTTAAAGCACTTGGGGTAGGCTAACATGGCAGTCTTGGTGTGCTTATTGCCTCAGCCCTGGTTACAGAAGAGGCCTGGTCAATAAAGGCTGTGGAGACCAGACATGTCTCCAGGCAGACAATGTTCATTTTCACAGAAGAGCCTTCTACTCTCCTTCTTGCTCTTCATTCATGCACACATCCAGAGCATCCCCAAGCAGTAGGGATTAGCCATACCAACATCTGTTCAATAAATTTCAGGTCCAGTTGCAATTCTCTGAAAAACAGATGCCCTCAGCTTCCAATGTCAGTTTAGTCATTGAAGCTGCTGCCAACTCCGTCTGTGCTCTGAGGGCAGTGGATCAGAGCGTGCTGCTCCTGAAGTCTGAGGCAGATCTGTCTGCAGAAATGGTAAGCTGCCCAAACAAAGTCATTTTCTCCTTTCATTGCTTCCGCCTTCTCCATTCTCCATGTTCTTCTACTTGAGATTGTTAGACTGTGTTACACATCTGCTGCTTTTTGCATGTGCTGATCATGAACCATCTGTAATAGGCAATACACAGCTTTTGTTTCTTGGCAGTTAAAAGTCCTCTTTCATGTAGAATTTCATTTAAGTAGTGACTAGTCTCTGGCAGAATGCCTCTCTGGCATATGAGCCATTCCCTCCCACTTTTGTGTCATCAGAAAACTTCCTGAGGGTACACTCTCCCCATCATCCAGATCATTAATGAAGATGTTGAACAGCATTGGACTCAGAATTGGACTATGTTGAAGCTGCTTTAGAAGGCTGCAGATAAGATTGTCACTTAAGACTAGAAGCAGTCTTTGTAAAAGGCCCATCCCTGGCAGCATTCCAGGTGAGGTTGGACAGGGTGCTGAGCAACCTGCTCTAGTTGAGGATGTCCCTACTCACTGCAGGGGAGTTGGATTAGATGGCCTTTAAAGGTCCTTTCCAACCCAAACCATTCTATCATTCTATGATTAAGTCTTCACCACTGAGGTTCACAACTAGATACTGGCCTCCAAGTGGACTTTGATCACCACCCTCTGGGTCCAGCCATTCTGCTAATTCAAGGCAGTCCAAGAAACAGATCATTGCTTCAAACAGACCAACATTTCAGCTCTGGAAATTTGCAGCACATGATGGTGGAATCAGAATTGATCTTTACACACACAGATGTTTTATATTTCCTTTCATCTCACAGATATACAGCTTGCATCCCCTGCAAGACCTTCAAGGCTACATCTTCAATGGGCTCAATCTAGAAGATGACCCACAAGAACCCTGTGTCTCATCTGACAACATCTTTCACAAGGGCTTGTATTACGCACCTGTAATGTCTGGATTAGGCCCAGATGTGTATCAGTTCCTCAGGGTAAATGTTATGTATATTACTTAAACCTGTTGAGGTGAGTTTCCACTCATGTAGCTTTAGATTTTCTGCAAATTATGATGTTAGTAAAACTTAAACACAACAAACTGTCCTCATGGACACCTATTCTCAACTGACTCCGGTGCCTAAATGTGATTTTCCAGCATGCACAAAGATCCCACAAGTGTCTGTATAGATGTCTCTGGGCATCTCTGTGGTGGAAAGGCAGTAATGGGAAATGGAGGAATGTAATAGACCTCAGCTAAAGTATGGTTATTGCTAACACTGAAATGTGTGTTTTACAGGATATGGGCATAAAATTTTTTACTAACTCAAAGGTTCGACAACCAGTTGTGTGTACTAGTGAGACTGTAAGACCTGTGACATACTTCTTGGATTCAGGATTCATGGCTGCTACACACCATGTCAAAACAGCAGGTAATAGAGGAGACAGGAAAGAGATTTTTATTTTTCTCTGTAAATGAAGCAGTATTCATGTGACATGGACATAGACAGTACTTATGAATCACACTGATATTGAATATTGGCCTGGCACAGAGTGAGATGGCTTAGGAAAATGGTTAATGACTAAAAAAGCTTTTCAGGTCTATGCTTGTGATTCATGTCCAGTTTCATGCTGGAAAGTGTTGGCAGCAGGTAGAGTGTGACATAAAAATAACACTGTTGACACTGATTCCCTTCTGACCAGAGACTATTTGGAAAGACAGTGCAGCAGTGTGAATAGCAAAGTGATCTAAGAGCCCTCAGTTCTAGCCCTATGTCTGTCTCTTGCTCATATCTGGAGGCCAAAGCACTTCAAGTAATGTTTTCTTTCTCTGTGATACCAGGTTATACCTAACTCAGATCTACATTAATGACATTAATTAATATGTGCGGCATTACCAATAGTCTCAGTTAGAAAGAAATGAGTAAACATTAATCATTCTTCACACTGGCCCATACATATTAAAGCCTATACTTTCTGGGAGTCTTTGTTATAGAAACCAGATCTGACTACATTTCCATTATCTCTTAGCAGCTGAAGTTGCTAGAGAGGAACGTGAGAAGACATTCATCCTTGAGAGTATTCGGGAATTCTTCCCTGAAACTTGGATTTGGGATATAGTCCTAATTAAGTGAGTACTGTTTTTTCCTACTCTCTTTGACTTGCTTTTAGGAGGTACTAAATATGTCCTTTTGATGTCCTTCACAGTGGCAATTCCTTGCCACCTCTTCTTACGTTCTGATCTGGTAGACCTATCTTTTTTAATCATCACCTGACCACCTCTCTTCCATGATAAAATTACCCTATCCCCAAAGACATCTATTCCCACAATGTGTATACCATGAAACATACTTCCTTCCTAAGAACAGGATCACATCTATTTAAAATATGAGTCTGCAAAACAAGAATTCTGAATTTTCTTTCCAAACTCAGGGAAATGATGGGCAAAAGAACTTTCAAGTGGGTTTTTCTCAGAAGATTTGGGTGGTAAGTTCTGGGGGAACTTGGATGTCAGATTTCTGCAGAGAGAATAGGGGTACTGGTGATTTTCAAAACACATTGCCTCTAATGAGAAGCAAGGTATATGTAACTTATCCTTTCTAAACTTATCATTTATCCATTCCCATCAGCAATTCTGGAAAAGCCAGTATCTCATACACAGTTCCTGACACCATCACTGAATGGAAGGCCAGTGCCTTCTGTGTAGAAGAGTTGGTTGGATTTGGTGCATCTGTGGCTACCACTCTGACAGCTTTTCAGCCTTTCTTTGTGGACTTGACCTTGCCATACTCTATCATACAAGGAGAAGATTTCCTGCTTAGAGTCAATGTCTTCAACTACCTTGACCACTGCATTAAGGTGTGTACTTCTGCTCACATTCTTAGACCTTACCCCATCTCCAAAGAAAATGCATCAAAATGATCGGTGATCATAGAATCATAGAATAGCTTAAGATGGAAGGGACCTTAGAGATCACCTAATCCAACCTCCCCACCATCGGCAGGGGTTAGAGGACTGTATCTTCCCCTGCTCTTCATTGAGGTATGTCTCATTCTATCTAAAGATAGATTATCCTGGCTGGATTTGTCTTTCTAAACCACTACAAAGAAGAGGGAGATCTGTGTGAACTGTGACTATGATACAACTGTCTCAAGATCCACAGAGGAAAGAGACAAGTGCTTTGCAGAGTATAATATTCATCATCCACAGTCATGAGAGCTATCCGTGGTTTTAGTGGAGTCTTTTCTTCAGGGATTTATGTGAAAGTGTGAAGAAGGAAGTGAAGGGCTTGTGCTTGCCAGACAGAAGAAAGTGGGAAAAGTGAGAAGTAGGAGCTGATAAACGTTTCTAATCTGGGCCAAAAGATCCCAAAAGTACCAAAACAGGGAACACAGAAGTCCAGCACTTGCCCTGTAGAGTATCTGTCCAGCTAGAAGCTCTACTGCTCCCAGGCACTGCAGTACTGTGCTCTCAATATTCAGTATTTTCCAGGCAGAATGGCTTCAGACCACAGATGCACTGCACCTCTGCATGGAGGGAGCTTGCACGTGGTTTAAAGGATACTTGAAGCAAGAAAAACAGGCATTTTCTGTTTGACTTCTTATTTCTTATGTTGTATTTAGAAATCCGGAAAAAAGAGGCAGCTGTAGAGTCTAGATTTATTCTGCTTTGATTTCAATGCTAAAATCAGTTCTCCAGTCTCACAAGGAGAGCACCACCAAAGGAGAAAAAGTCAACACACAATATAGGAATGTTTTTCTCAAAATCTAATAGTTTGATCTAACAAAAAAAAAAAAAAAAAAAGGCCTAGGGTTTTAAACATTCTAAAAAAAAAAAATCTCTGTTATCAAGGTTTTACTGTCTTAACCTTGTTTGTCAAGTGTTCCTACAACAACAGAGGAACAAACCCACTAATCAGTGCTTTCCTTCACAAGTTAATTAAAAGCCATTAGCACGAGGTCAAGTGAATATGACTCAATATTGTGATCAGGAATCAGATGTATGCATAGGATATTTAACATCTCAATGTGAGAAGCAAAAGGGAATACTGTTAAGGTTACATCTGCTGGATGATTCATCTAACACCAGCATCCCACCCAGGCCTTAAATCTGCTCTACACTGTTAACACTGGATACAAGCAGGAACTGTATCATCCCCCTCTAACAATAAAGCACGATTTGCCGATGGTACAAAACCTTAACCCCATCACACTCCTCTTTCTGTTCTCAGATTAATGCTTTGCTGTCAGATTCCCTTGTTTATCAGGCCAAACTCATCACCCCAGAGGATGATGGATGTGTATGTGCCAAACAAAGAAAGACCTATGTCTGGAATATTTTCCCTAGAGAAACTGGTAAGTATATTTAATATCTACCTGATTTTCTGTCCTGATATTGATACTAATCAATTTCTACCTCACCTGGAAAATATAATCCTCTTCCAACCTGGAGAATTCGGTCTATCACTGCTCTTTCTAGCTGTTTGTGCCACAGAGCTTCTCCCCAACTGTTTATCTCATTTATTCTTGTTTTCAGAGATCAGTTCTCTTCTCATATGTCTCACCTAGAGTGACTGACTATTCATTATATTGCACTACTTATATCTGTAGATATTCATTAACAGATGAAGTCTCTTAGTTTAGACATCCTTCTGAAAGTTAGAGGTCCATTTATTTCTCCTTTTCTGATACTATTTAAGGTAATGTGGAATTCAGCGTCACTGCAGAGAGCGAGGATGATGAAGCCTGTGGAGACAAAGCACCTAGGAACATCAGTATTGACTACAGGGACACTCAGATCAGAACACTGTTGGTTGAGGTACTGCTGAGGTCTCTTGCTGTTCAGCCTGTATTCCCTTTCATGTGAGAAAAAATGCAGCAAAAGTACCAAAAACAAGTAAAAGATTTTCAGGCCCCCTAAAGAACTCCTGGTTTGGCTTCACTTCCATCTCACTGGGATAGGTCTGGCTGTTCAATTTAAGGCCATGTCCCACCTGATGCCCTCTTCCATGAGGATCAGTGGGTGTTGGTAAGTGCATGTCTCGCTCATGCAGAGTTAAAAATGGAAATTGGAGACTCCACCCAATATCAAGTATGAACCTGTAAACTGTTGCTTCAATCCATCTCTTTTATGATGGTTGGGGTGGGGACTGGCTCTTATGTCACTGCATTTCTTCTGCATGCTTTGTTCTCATCCACTGAACATGTCTCTTCTTCCAATTGTCATGCAGCCTGAAGGCATCAGAAGGGAAAAAACCCAAACCTCTCTAATCTGTACAAAAGGTAAGATTATACTGCTGTCCTGAGATGAACTGAAAGGCAGGTTGGTGTTTGCACTCTTTCCTGCAGTGCTCATTGATGCCGTCCCTCCACTTTCCCTCAGAGTTGCCCAAATGTCACCTATTGTGTTACAGTTAAGTTCCCTGCTACAAAATTCCTATGTGATCTGGTCCACATCACTTAGTGTCTGTGTTTCAGTCACCAGTGCTCAGATGCTGAAGGAAGGCTTCTATGATGCTATCAAAGGAAAATAACCTTTTTCTGCAAAATGTGTCCTGCATTTCATGCACTCATGTTGACTACTGTCCTCTGTTACAAGGATAACCGTAGCTTGCAGCTTTCCACTTCTAATGGGAATGGGAGAGAAAATGTTATGTTCCCTTCCACACCATCTCAGCACTGACATCAAAGATTTTCCAAGGTTTCCTGGAAGCTCTGCCTAAAAGAGGCACAAAAGCAGCCCTGACGCTCACTCTCAGCAGCTCTCCCCATTGTCTCACTGAAGAAACAATGCTTCACCCTGTTCAACTGATTTCTTTTGAGCAAGGACAATTATTGCACAATCCTGTCTGGTTTTCAGAATTTTGTTTTTTTTCTATGCTGCCTTCTCTCTTGATATTCTTGGTAACCTCTGTGAGTTTCTGTCTATTGCCATCTCTTGTTTGTAATTTTTCACTGTGCAATTTCTACCAGGAGCATTTCACTGCTATAACCGGTGTTCCTATACAAATTACCACTATATGCTTACTATTTTTCTACACAGATGACGTGGTTATTCAAGATGTTGCTCTAGATCTACCTACAAATGTGGTGGAAGGATCAGCCAGAGCTTCCTTTTCTGTTGTTGGTAAATATATAATTAATAAAACATAAAATGAAAGAAAATGTAAAAAATATAAAATGAAAGCTTTTTTTCAGGATTCAAAACTTGAGCTTCCAGTCCTAGTGTGGGAAACTTCTGAGCAAAGGAATGGATTCTCATCTTGTCCAGCAATGCTCTTTGCTGCATCAGAGAAATTAATTTTAAATATTGGTTACATCCTCCTTCACTTCTCTGTTTAAATTCATTGCATTCTAATGTTTTGCTCTGAAGTACCACAGTTCTGAGTTATGACCTCAGCCAAATTCATGCCATTGTGACTTTTTTTTCACTCACCCAACTATAAAACAGAGATGTTAGTGGAATCTGTTCAGTCTTTTCCTGAAAAGGACTTGGTTACTCACTAGTCATAAAATCTGTGCTTTGTAATGCTGATAATTTCATCTCATTCGAGAAACTCCTGGCTGGGTGTGCACTATCTTTCCTAAAAGTAACAATTTAGAGGTGGTCTAAGATACATCTGCATGTATCTTAGATACAATGTCCCTTTTCTGCATTAGTTGTTAATTCTGCAATTCATGTTTCACTGTAGCATGTCTGGGCCATTCCCTTTGCTTCCTCTGGAAACAGAAGTTTCCTGGAAATTCTTCTGTTTATTTCTAATGAGAAATATATGCTTGAAGTGGCAATGAAATTGGTGGTGTTTCCAGTGTGCGCAACTTAAACTAAGTAAGGAGAGACATGGAAGGAATTTCTTTGTTGGCTGCAAAGCACAATCGCTTGGCAAATCACAAATCACTTGGCACTGAGAATTGCATGCTTATTGGAAAGACTTGTAATCCCAGATAGACTTTCCCATAACTCTGCCTACAGAACAGAAATGACTGTTTATTTCCATGGCCATGAGTTGTGTTAACTACTCTGGCATCTCCTCTTCCCCAGGCGACATCATGGGCACTGCCATGCAGAATGTGCACCAACTCCTCCAGATGCCATTTGGCTGTGGGGAGCAGAACATGGTCCTCTTTGCACCTAACATCTACGTCCTGGACTATCTGAACAAGACAGGGCAGCTGAGTGAGGAGGTCAAATCCAAGGCCATTGGATACTTAGTGAGCGGTGAGAGCTTTGTGCTTCCCTTACAATATGTGCTGGAATTCCCCTCGAGGTCTGGTTAGCAGAAACAGCAGCATGGCTATCCTAGCAGTAGAGCACCACTGCTGTAGCACAGCTCAGTGACCCAAGAGTCTGCCTTGATCAAGACATTTGTTATCTTTGCTTTATCTTCTTTCTTTTCTTATCCAATTTTGCTGAAATTCAACTGTCATGTTTCCTTTTAGGTTCTGTGTTTCAGTCCCTTCCTCCTTTTCCATCAGCATGTATCCTAATCCTCCTATCTTAGCTGGAGCATAGAGCTGATACAGCTCTGACTATCCTGTGACTCAGTGCTTCTGCAGTACAAGATGTTTCATACTTCCATCTAAGCTCCCCCAGGGCTCCCCTGCTGCTTGGTAGATATACACTGCCTTTTCCGCTGTGGTTTCAGATAAATCTGATAGCAAACAGAGTAGTTTGGGTTTCTTTAAGTTAGAATACAATTTCTCTTTCGTGTTTTTGCAGGCTACCAGAAGCAGCTGTCATACAAACATCCTGATGGATCCTACAGCATCTTTGGCACCAGAGATAAAGGAGGGAACACCTGGTGAGTGACTGGGAGAAGAAATGGCTCGGAGATGATTTTGCATTGAATTCACATGATTCAGAAAAGAGGCATCTTTACTAGCTAAATACAGAGCTGGGTAGGACTGGGATTCTGCAAGTACTAAGAAAAATGTCTCTCTACCTCCTGCCAGGCAGTGTATGCAGGGAAAAGGTGGCTCCTAAAGATCCATCTGACTTTTTGATTCACATTTCTGATGTCCCCCATGAAATCCAATGCACTGCAGTGTTCTGTATCCAGGATCAGCCTCAGAGTGTGCTGAACACCCTTCCTGTGTCCCCTATAGCTACTATTCCTCTAACTACCCAGGAGGCGCACAGAAAGAGGAAGCAAACCACCATGTTCACTGTAAATCTTTATATGTGAATGGGAGGGCTGATTTTTTGTGTTCCTACTTTCACTGTTCATCTCACAGGTTCATCTTTCCCTTGCAGGCTCACTGCTTTTGTTTACAAATCGTTTGCACAAGCTAGTCGCTTCATCTATATTGATGACAAAGTCCAGGCTCAAACCCTTACGTGGCTGGAGAATAAACAGAAACGAGATGGCTGTTTCCAAAGTGTTGGGACACTCTTCAATAACGCCTTGAAGGTGGTAGAGAATTAATTCTTGGTCAAATTTACACTCTTCATTAAGAACATGCTCTCTCATTACTGTCAAAAACTATACTTTGCTCTAAATGCCTGTCCACTACCAAGGCCTAACTCTCCAAACCCAAAATGACATTTCAGCTCAGTCACCTTCCCCACACTGTACTTTATAACTTATGGACACCTGAGATATGTTTACAGGACAGTAAGCTTGAAGGAGTGATATTTTTTGAGGTGACAGCAATGGGTTTCTCTTGATTTAAAGCTATTTAAGGGCTAAGTGTATGCTCTTCTTCCTTTTGGACTGCCTCTATAACTGGCCACACTCTTCCAGCTGTGATGTGGCAATTGATATTTAAAGACTACTCACTCATTCACTGATTATTCCTCTCTACATGTCCCTTTCAGGGAGGTGTAGATGACGAGCTGTCACTTTCTGCCTACATCACCATTGCCATGCTAGAAGCTCATCACTCCAGCTCGGTAAGAAGACCTCCAGCTGCTGTTATTCAGCTGGAATTGGTCCCCAGTTGTTAATTTGACTACAGTGTCTGCTGCAAAATGGTAAAGAGAAAGAAAGAGAGGAAGAAAGAGCTCCCAAGGAATGTACTCTGCTCTGTATCTGCACTAGTTGCTGTGATACAGAAGTTCCCCAGCTCTATACTTGAACACCTCACTGTTCAAGTAAAAATTATACAGACCTCAGTGGAATTAGAGCTTCTATTTGAGAGACCCTTAGTGACACCTTTCCAATAAACAAACTTAACAGGTAGTAACCCACAAACTATGCTTTAGCCTCAAACATGGCTCAGTCAAGGAAGCAAATGATTGCAGGTAAATCCATAAAGTCTACAAATGGAATCAAAAGCTATCTTGGAAAAACAAAGGTCCATCAGAGTGAAAAGCCGATCTGTGCTTTTTAAAAAGTATGTAGTACAAAGGAAAGTACAGAGGAGATGTTAGACTTCAATATGTGAGTTTCTCTGCTTCCGATTTGTCATATCCTTTCTGCAGACCTTCCTGACTAATGAGGACACAGATTGAAACTGTGAACACTTTTTATTTGGTGTAAATCTAGTACAGCTCCACAGAATTAAATTAAAAACACACCAGAGTCACTGAGGATAGAGACTACTGGTCTGGATATATTCAAGACAACAAAGTCTTGAATAGAATTGTAAAAGTGGATTATAATCATGGAGGTCAGCAGAAGGAATTATCTGTGAAAGTCTTATGATTGTAGACTGACTTCAAGAACACACTGAAAAGCTACTTTATTTGTCTGATGTTTCCTCCGAAATCCCTCCTTAAAGAATTCTGTATTCTTTCTCCTGAAGTCAGTATACAAACTTGAAGTCCCATTCCAATTGCTGTGATAGTAATAGGGTAAAGAACAGGCTTAAAGAAAATAAATGTTTGTCTAGGTGAAGACTACTGTCCTGAATTAGACCCATATGTTTTGATTTTGTGGGGTTGTATTTTTTGGTTGTTGTTTTGTTTGTTGTTTGGGGGGGGGGGGGGGGGGGTGTGATTGTCGAGTTTTTTTGTATGTGTTGTTGTAGTTTGTTTGCTTGTTTTTAAAGTACCCTGTCATCCGAAATGCCTTTTATTGTCTGGAGACTGCATCTGAGAAGAGTGTGAGTGATGTTTACACTTGGGCACTCATGGCCTATGCTTTCTGCTTAGCTGGCAAGGCAGAAAAATGTGAATCATTCCTTAGAGAATTACAGAAAACTGCAAAGGGAGCTGGTGAGTTTCAAACATTTTGGGAAGTGGGAAGAGGGAATAGATCTTACTGGTGGTATGTGGTCTAACTATTGAGAGTATAGGCACATGAACCAACCTCCACAAAATATCTATGGATATACAGCACATGTGTTGCTCTGTAGAGTGTACTTGTGAGAAAGAGGCCAGAATACAATACATCTCTGAGGTAGCATAGAGCAGTGACACCTGTAATCCATTTTGGTTGCTCCTCACCTTCTTTTTGATTATTCAGATGACTCACAGTACTGGGAGCAAGAGGAGAGGTATCCATCAGAAAAATCTCCCTCCTTCCTCGACCATGCCCCATCAGCTGCAGTTGAGATCACTAGTTATGTGCTGCTGGCATTACTCTACAAACCCAGTCGGAATCAAGAGGATCTCACAAAGGCCTCGAGGATTGTGCAGTGGATCATCAGGCAGAAGAATCCCTATGGAGGGTTCTCTTCCACTCAGGTGCCAAAATTCCCTTCCACTCTCCAGCCAGTTCTAGAAACTGGGGGATTGGTTCAGGGTGCCTTTTGTATCTGCTGTCTAAAACACACAGAGACCAAGCCTTTCTCTTAGTGACACCAAAATATTCCTGCTACCTCTTAACTATGGAAAGGTTAAAACCATACAAGAATAATTTGATTAGCAACAAATACAGACATTTGTGTCAGAGATAAGCCTAGAAAACAGAGTTCCAGCTGTTACATGACCAAGAAGTTCTGTGTAGTTGTCCAGAAAACACATGAAAAACTAACGTGAGCTCTAGTGCTCAGATTTTATATTTTGAGACCTTCACATGAGTAGAGAGTTTTATTCCACTCTAACAAATACATGCAGGAATGAGATGGCTGGGAATATATGGCTGGGATAGATGGGAAGCCTGGAATTATACAGAAATTCGGGGTTTCTTTAGCCAGGATGAATTGACTGTGCTTTGTCTTGGAACTGTGACTTTGAACTCCTCTGTACTGGTCACCGTGTAGCTAATTGTCTTTCATTATTCTTTTCCTTCAGGATACAGTCATTGCTCTTCAAGCTCTTGCTGCTTATGGTGAGGCCACCTACAAGTCTGTTACACAAAATATAGTCAAGATCACTTCCAAAAAAACTTTTGAGAAGGTATTTATTGTCAACAGTATGAACACACTCCTGCTGCAACAGACTCCCCTTCCTGAAATCCCTGGGAAGTACAGCCTAACAGTGAATGGCAGTGGATGTGTACTTATGCAAGTAAGTGTCTGCTCTCCTCTTCATTGTGTCTCACATTCTATCTACACTACAGCCATGGTTTTGATGATTCTTTATTTGACTTCTCTATTTTTCATAATTATTTGATTTCCCTAAACTACTTAAGCTCTTTTCCTCATCCCACCTTCTGACTTCTGTGGAGTCACAGCATGAAAAAAAGAGAATCCTTTCTGATCAGCAGCTGCTTTCTGTCTGTGAGGTGACTCTAGGTACAAGCATCTTCATTGTTAAAGAGCAGAGGTCTGATGTGTCCATCACTGATGTAAGCAACGGTCTTCCATATAAAACCAATAGCCATGTTGCCAGAAGACTTCACTAAGTCTGACACTTGTTTTTCAGAATGCAAAGAAAAACCCTTGACATACTTGAACAAAAGGGTTTTTTCCTCTTCCAGACAGCACTGAGATACAACATTCACCTTCTAGAGGGAGCCTTTGGATTTTCGCTCTCAGTACAGACATCCAATGCTTCCTGCTCACTGGATCGACCAGCAAAATTTGATATTGTCCTCATAAGCAGGTAAGGTGTCATCAACAAACCATCTGCATAGATGACAAGACACACAGAGAAGATTGCTGTGTGTATTCAGTTCTGCTAAGTAAATCAAGAACCATGAGATGATCAATGTGTTGATGATATCAGCCTGTAAGACACAAAATCCCAAAAGACCTGGTGACAGTAGCTGGTGGTGGTAGTACGTACTTGGCCCCTTCATACTTCATACTAGGGGTCTCTTCAGTGTCCCATCTGAGCCAGTCAGCAAGTGCATATGATTCACACCAACTTCCCCATGCTGTATAAGCCCAGGAGTAAAGAGTTGAGGTTTGCTTCCCCAGGCATGGTCCAGACTGACAAGGGCCTCTATTATTTCAGTTACACAGGGAAGCGCAGAAGCTCCAACATGGTCATTATTGATGTGAAGATGCTCTCTGGCTTTGTTCCTATCAAGTCTTCCCTTGATAAGGTAAAACTATAGGAGTAAGATTAAATGAGTCACCTCAAGGACAGAGGAAAAGATTCATCATGATGAAAACAGAGGCCTGGTTAAGAATCATTCACACACAAACCCTGTGAGATGCTTGCATGGCTGCACAGTCTTCATTACTGTGTTGAGGGAATGCCCTACAGGCAGATGTGAGCACACACAGACCTTCCCACATTAAAATTAGACATTAGAAAGAAGTTCTTTACTACAAGGGTGGTGAGACACAGGAATGGGTTGTCCGGGGAAGTTGTGGATGCCTCATCCCTGGAAGTACTTAAGATGACTCTGGATGAAGCTCTGAGCAACCTGGCCTAGTGGGAGGTGTCTCTTCCCATGGCAGGGGATTGGAAATAGATGATCTTTACAGTCCCCTCCAACTCAAGATGTTCTAAAAGCTAGGAAGGGTTTCAGCTAGAGACTGATCAGCTGGCAGCTGCAATGGGAAGCTGGCACTGTCCAGATAAGGAAAGGGTGGGAAAGCTGCCAGATTAGTTCTGAAAACTATACCACACTGGAGTCAGACAGTATTCTCCAAATGATCTGCAGTGTCTCTCATGCACTTGGGAAGTGCTTAGACTCTCCACTTATTCAAGTAGTACGTTTTACTCAGTCCCCTCCTATTCAGCAACATTTGGACTCAAAAAATGAGCTGCCAGCCCTTGATACCTGTCTAGGAACAGAATAAATCCCACAACCATGCAGTGGTAGTGTCTAAGGTAGCACTTGTTTTTTAATGGTTTATAAATGCATTTATCTCTATTTCCTTGTTTTGAAGCTAACTGATGGTCATACAGTAGTGATGCAAGTAGAAAACAAGAAAAACCATGTTCTCCTTTATCTGGAAAATGTAAGTTCTGATCACTGTCTACTTGATTTTCACAAAGCATACAAACAGCATGTGCCTACAACATGGATACGCTCTATAAAAGTGCATTTATCACGTTCCCTTCCTTATCAGTTATCTCCTGTAATCACTAAACATCTTACTCCTCAAACTGCATGTAACATCCCAACCTCCCAAAGAGCTTCAAACTGATGCCTGCCCTACTAGCAACTAGAAATAAATTAATCAAAAAAAGCACATATAAATTAAAATTCTTTCTCCTTTCAGTCAATAGCAGATAAACACCAGAATAGAGGTTCCTCTTGGTAGGCTTGTCATAAACTTCAGTCCTTCCAACAGGATATGAAACATTGCTCTGATCTCCTCTGGAAAGATTTCCATTCCTTCTCTTATTCTAGTTCATTCCCAAATTTAACCTGTTATATAATCTCTGGATCAGAATTTACATAGTAAAAGTACATTTGCTTGGAGTCCTAAAGAACTAACAATGGAAGCCAGTATCCCAGTGCTGTACATTGATTCCCAGTTTCTTGGTGGTACATCATGTTCCGTCTGAAATGGGAAGGACTGGAATACCAGACTTTATGGTTCTGAGCATTGGGAGATCCTGGAGAATTAAGATCAGTCATTTTGGACATTTTTTCCCTTTCTGTCAATAGTCTGTATAATAACTACAGAATCAGGTAATACAAGCAGGACAAGAAATCTACTACTCTTCATTTCAGTTTTTCTTTGGACTCTCCAAATGTATTTCAGATAATGGATGGCCCATATTTGCATGTGTGGCATCAGTGGGATTTGGAATATACAATCTATCCATTACCATCCTGCTCTGCTCCAGAGGGTATTGTACAAATAAAAAGACTTATGTGATCCCTGTCCCTCCATTCCCAGATCTCACAGAAGAAAAGGAACAAAATCACTTTCTCAGTTGAGCAGGACTTTGTAGTGACCCATCCCAAGCCAGTTCCTGTGCAGATGTATGATTACTATGAAACAGGTAAGTCTTCGATTTTAACCAGTATGACATTTGGAAGAGGGACAGGACAGCAGAAACACAGTGTGCATTAAGGGAAATCCCAACCCAGCCCTCCTGGAACCTCTCTGAACTCTGAACTCTGCCAGGATCCAGATCTAGTGATAAAGGAGAGACCCACTTTGCAAAAATACAAGTGCCAAAATGAAGGCAATTTCAAGGATCTCCAGTTTAAGTGTGCGTAGGGTATATCCACCTCCAGAGAAAGGCACAGGAACAGGTCTCCAGGCTAACGGGAACATTTCTTTCCCTCTCCAGAAGAGTATGCTGTTGCTCAGTATACATCACCTTGCCAAGAGGCTGTTGCAGAAATGGACTAATGATTAGAAAAGGTAAGTGGAAGTCGGAAAAAAACCCAAGCAAGTAAGATGGTAAAATATAAAGCAGCGTGAGCAGAGGGTGTGTCAGGGTGAGTAGAGCAATACCTGTTCTCACAAACAGTGTCCACCAGGCTTCTCAGGGAGCAGCCAGAGACAGTGGCCAGATCTTGTCCCATGACCCATGCTTGGTAGACTCAAAGTGGAGCCCATGAGCCTGTTCATGGGAAGAGATCAGCCTGTAGGATGGAAGCTAATGTTCAGAATAATGGAAAGACTGGGGTTTTCTCAAAACCACCAACATGTAGCAAGGAATAATCTACCTACAGCCACCCTTTCCTGAACAGTTAATACATTATCTGAGAACACTGAGGTGACATGAATCATGAAAGTGGTATGTTGACTAGTCAGAGGTATGATGCTCTCTTGCTGTCGGGGATGTCCAGGTCTGTGTCCTGCTTCACACAGAAGTTATTCTGGCTGATATCTGCAGTGCAGTTCTCAAGGGGTACTGGTACAGCTTGCTACCAGACCTTGGCCCATCTCTTGTCTGTTTTCCACAGAAATGACTTACTACTCTATATCCTGAAACTATATTTTATATCCTGTATATACGTTGGTTTATTCTCACTGAGATTATTTTCTTTTGGATTTTCCCCTTGCAGGACCATCATAAAGGTTGAACAAGCAGTCAACCACCATATTTTCTTCTGCTATTAAGTCCTGGAAAGGGCAATTTCAGCTTATGAATTAATCACTGTGGGAGTCTGTGACATCATTTGAACTAGTGTCTGATTCTCTGTTTCCTTTCATGACACACGTCTCCAGATATATATCATAATCATGTACACCTTTCCATCAATAAACCTCCCTTTTACATTGAGCATTGGGTTTTTTTCAGTGTCACGGAACAGGTATATTAATGGCAGTCCCCATGTTATCATTGCTAGCTGGGGGACGATGAAGAGAGGAACATATTTGTCCTGCTTATTTTTTTCAATGAAAATTGCTTATCACATCAACACAGACTATCCCTCTTGCAAAAAAAAAAAAATGGGAAAAGGTACTAAATATAATTTGAGTCAGTGGGATTTGTGCTTTTGAGTTACTCAAGCCTGGCTCCTCAACAAATTAGATGTCTGAGTCTCCACAGGCTGCAGGGTACCCAAATGCTCTGAGGATCCATCAGCCATGTGTGAGTTTTATAATTGCATAGGGCTGTCAATCCAAGATATGCATGATACTGATGTTATAAAAATCCATTTCATGAAGTATCACAGACAAGGAATTTGTGAGGCTTGAAATTGCTTTGGGTAGAGTGCAGATTTCCATACTAAATTCCAAAACTGAAGCTTTGCTATCAGTAAGAGGGAAGCAATAAAGGCTGTGAATTTTGCTTTCCTGACACCCTCCAAAAATGGACTCAATTTACACGAGCATCAGACTGGACTAATGCAAGGAAAATCAACAGTTACAGCAACAAGGTTGAAAAGAAGAGCAGACTGACTAAATGTGGGTACAGGATATGTATCTTTCTGGGGGATCTGAGGCCAGTTAATCCAAGGCTTCAACATGCCACATGAAACTCATAAAAATCCCCCTCAGGTCTGGCCAAATGTTATTGTGTTCAGCCAAACTTCATTTCTGGGAAGGAACAAGGTCCTGGCCTAAAAACAAAAAAGAGAGAAAAAAAAAGAAAAGCTGCATTTTTATCATTCTTTAGAAGCCTTCTTTTCCTCTTAGGCCAAACCTGAACTATTAAAACATCAAGAGCATATTTGTCACTGCAGACCTCTCCTCTGCGTACTTGAAAATCTGATGTTTATTACCTGATTTTATCCTGTGACTCAAACAACTAATTGTGGGTGTCAGTCAGGTCTAATAAACATCCCATGCTCATACTCTTCTTACCCGTGTTTGCATGTACCATGTTCTCCCTGGCTTGCATTCCTAAAAAGAACTGCAATATTCCTTAAAACACAATGCAACACCTCGCAGATTTCTGGAACCTGAGTGTCTTGTTTCAGTTATATATTTTATGCCGCTCACATGAATCTGAAGCAAGTATATTAATTGTTGACTAAGCAAGAGAGGGACATCCACTAGACTGAATGTCATTTCTTCCTCTGCAATCTGGTAATCCTGAGGTATTATACCATTCAATCCCAGAGACTTGAGGAGTGTTCTGGGTCTCAGAAGGTCATAACTACTTTAATTTTGGCGAGAAGCACAGGCTAAGCAAGTTCTCTTTTGCCCAAGTGTGAGAAAATAAGGCTTACCAGCCCAAGGGGTGCTACCATACTATCACTCCCTCAAAGGCACATATATTGGCCTATGACCAGGTAGGTGACCTGACGAGTGGATGAGGAAGGGGCTGTAGATGTTGTCTACCTGGACTTTAGAGAAGCTGTTGACTAATGGCTTACACAGGGGTACGCTTTGCTGGGTTAAAAATTGTCTGTATGACCAGTCCCAGAGAGTTGTGGTGAACAGACTTAAATCCAGTTGTCAACCAGTTACAAGTGGTGCTGCAAAGGGCTCAGTGCCAGGGCCAGTCTTGTTTAATATCTTTATACATAATCTGGATGAGGGGATTGATAGCACCCTCAGTAAATTTGCAGATTACACCAAAGTGGATGGGAGTGTTGATCTGCTTGAGCATAGGAAGGCTCTGCAGAGGGATCTGGACAGGTTGGACCAATGGGCCGAGATCAATGGGATGAGGTTCAACAAGGCCTAGTGCTGGGTTCTGCACTTTGGTCACAACAACACCAGGCAATGCTACAGGGAAGAGTGGCTAGAAGGTTGCCTGGAAGAAAAGGACCTGGGGGTGTTGATTGTTAGCCAGCAGTGTTCCCAAGTGGCCAAGGCAAACAACATCCTGGCTTGTATCAGAAATGGCTTGTCCAGAAAGAGGAAGGAAGTGATCATGCTCATGTACTGGGCACTGGTAAGGCCACAGCTTGAGTACTGTGTTCAGTTTTGTGCGCTGAAGTATACAAAAGACATTGAGGTTCTAGAGTGGGTACAGAGAAGGGCAACAAAGCTGGTGAAGGGTCTGGAACATATCTTATGAGGAGCGTCTGAGGGAACTGGGGTTGTTTAGTCTCAATATTGCACATCTGAGTTGAAAAAAAAGCTACTAGAGAATGCAGACAGATCTAAGTATACACCGATACTGTTGTGCACGTCCTTGGGCTGAGTCAGCAATACTATGATAAATGGGAAATTCAAGACTTCACTGCCAGTGCCTGCTCTGGAGCTTCTGGATCTCTAACAGGTTTGTTGCATGGCTGTGTTACAGGTACATGCAAAGCTATTCTGAAATACTGGTTCTTTTGAATAAAAAAGAGATAACAAACAGTATAATGGCATAAGATTGTCTTTGACTAAAACATTTAGTGAAGATTACTTCCCTTTGTGTTAAATCCTTTGTGGAGTTTATTTGTGCCATAAGAATTACTTTGCTGCTCATGTGGAATTCATACTGGAGTATCTGCTAAAGGCTGATGTTATGTCTTAGTTAAGAAGAGGACTTATAATGACCACACTTGTTCTGGTAACTGAACACAAGCTTTTTCACTGTAGATGATAATGAGTTTCATCCACAGTGTGGGCAGCAGGATGCGACATCTAAAGAAAAAAAAAAAAAAAGGATCTCCTGAGAAAGATGAGCTCCAGTGTAGCAGCATTTTCTTGCTTAGGCCTCTCAATTGCTCACAGAGCACTCTTGTCACTCTTGTTAGACAAAAAAAAAAGGATTCCTTGGTCCGGGGAATCTGATTTCTCCATCTTTCAGATCAAATCCTCTGTGATCCCTTCAGTGCTACAGGTAACAATGCCAAGTTGTTAAGCAATGGCACAAGACCTCAGATGTATGACTTCTTATTTTCCAGATCTTATTACCTAGTTATTGATGTTCAGGTCTTCTTCTCACCATTCTCCCTCTTTCAAATATGAAGTGTGAGTAATGACTAACCAACTGACTGATCAGAGAAGACCAGAAATGTTGCAGAGGAACCTTCAACCAAGAAATGATGATGTGTCAAAATGTTGAGGAAATAACTCAGCCTTGTTCTCTGATTATTTCTTTGTTGAGTTCATTTGCCACGTACCTGGTGGGCCATTAGGGAGGTAGAGACTCTATCTACGGTCAAATGATCCCCACTATATGATTCATCAGACAGGTGACATAGAAGCATGGTCATATTTCTGTCACCACTGTCTGTGAAATGTGTAGCCTCAGAGAAGGGCTTCCTGAGGAACATCACTCGTATACTTTTTAATTTTTTTATTCAGAGTAACAAAAGTTTTCTCAAAAATTTTTCAAGTGGAGGAGCAACATTATGTAAGCTAGTCCTGTAGTCCAATAGCAAGAGAAAGCTTTCTGCTTGACCTGCTAAAGGATCACCTTTTGAAGGTCAAGAAAATCCTAGAAAGCAAGGCATGACATTGAATACAGAACCTACGACTCCTTCAAGGAAAATTCTTGCTCTTAACTTCTTGCACTTTGCCTTTCTGATCCATTTGCAAGCTCAGCACACTGATCTCCTGATGTCTTGATCCTGCCCTGGAGTCCTCTGCTCCCCATTCCTGCCACACCAGTGTTCCCTTAGGGCAAAGCAGGACCTCCCTTAAGAATCTGGGGGTATTGAGAATAAGTCTTATGAGGAGCAACTGAGGGAGCTGGGGTTGTTTAGTCTGAATAAAAGGAGGCTGAGGGGAGACCTTCTTGCTCTCTAAAACTCCCTGAAAGGAGGTTGTAGAGATGTGGGTGTTGGTCTCTTCTCACAAGTCACAACTGATAGGACAAGAGGAAATGGCATCAAGTTGTGACAGGAGATTTAGGCTGGACATTGGGAAAAACTTCTCTAATGAAAAGGTTATCAAAGACTGGAACAGGCTGCCCAGGGAAGTGGTTGAATCACGCATCTCTGGATGTATTTAAAGGCCATCTAGATGTGGTGTAGTAGTGGCCCTGGTAGAGTTAGATAATGGTTGGACTTGATGATCTTAAAGGTCTTTTCCAACTTTTCCAAAGGTGATTCTGTGATTTTATCAGGGCTCCTGGATCCCATGTTGTCATACTGTGTAGACAACCTGACAGCTGGGAGATTTAAAAAATCTTATTTGAGACTGAGGGGAGGTTAAATATGAACAAGGCAGGCAGAGGTAGAGGGAATAAAAAAATCACTATACTGATTATTGACAGGGTTCTGCATGTATGATACTGAAGTGCTAACCTTGCACATTTTTCTCAGCTTCCCACTCTTTGGCTCAGTACCCACAGGGAGGTGAAGGCCAGAGGCAATTGTGTAACCATGCCACATGTTTTCTACTTCACTTTCCTGGAAGTGACTAGCTCTAGGCCCCACTAGTTCCCCTTGCTGTCCTTCTGTCAAGGTAAGGTGTGTTCACACTTACACAGTGATCCAAGGTCCATGCTGTGGTAAAGCCCACCTGGGAAGTCCTGCACACCAAGTGTGGGATGCACTGCTGTCTCTCTCTTAACTTCCCCTGGCTGCTTAGGTGAGGTCTTGTACTGTTCCCTTCTAATCACTTGTGTCCAGTGTAAGGTATCCCAAAACAGGAGGGAAGTGCAGTGGTGTAATGCAGCCAGGGCAGTCTCTGCAGCAGGATACCTTGTTCAAAAGGTATCCTGATAAATGGCATGTTCTCCAACTGCGTTATAGCATCATGACTCATACCCCTTTCCCTGACCAGAACAGCCAAACTTGACAACTCTGCCCTGCCTAACAAGGTACAACAGAACAAAGCAGAGGTGCAGGGGAAAGAGTTAAACATGAGAATATCTAATTTCCTTGCGTCTTACTCCATTAGGACTTCTTGTCCTGCTTTCCTGTAGCAACCTCCATCTCAAAAATCTGGACAAACCTTTATCAGCTGAATCCCAGCTCCTCTCTGCACTGCAGAAAGGCCTATGTCTTCATCACCAAATGATGTCTTGCTTAGCTGTGGCACAAAGAGAGATCTGGATTTGCCCAAGGTTACGCAGCAAGTCAGTGACTGAGTTAAACATAAAGCCCTTCCCTCCTGCTTCAGCTCATCCAGCAGAGTCTGGGCCCAGGGACCCCAGGGTGCAAGGCTTCCTTGCACAGACACCACATCATGTGGATGCTGCATTGGACAAGTACAGTGTGGTCCATCTGTTCAGTGGCACTGGCACAGCCCTCTGTTCCCTCCTTCTAGCAAAGCCATTCAGAAGGTGGAAGTGGTTTGGGATTTTTCTGATTTTTTCTAGCTAAATGGACATCAAATATAAATGGGAAAAATCTTTGAAATACCCTGTGCTATATAAGTAGTCTTTTTTGCTATTGGCACTCTTGTTCACGGCCTTGCACCATGAAGTCTGGATGGTCTCTGGGGATGGCTATCCCACGGCACATTTGGGAACCTGTTCTGTTGTTGCATGACCCTAGGGGGAAACATTTCTCTCATCTGTTTGCTCAGTATTTCTCTATATGCAGCTTGGCCCATTGCCTCTGTTCCTGTCACTGTGCACCTCTGAAAAGAGCCTGGCTCCAACTTCAATCCATATACCTTGAACGTCAACCTTGGGACTAGCAGAAGGACCTTCATGAGATGCCTGTAACCTCATCTGAGGAGACAGGAAGCCTAGGCAATAACATCAGAGCTAAAGCTAAACACAAAGTCTTTATGCATTTTGTGTGTCTTTTTATATAAAGTTTTATCTGAAAAGAGGAGTCATATGACTCAAAAGTAGTAAAGTTAATTGCCTCAGGTGCTGCTTTCAGACACATTTGCAAGTCTTTTGTCTTTTTCTTTCCCCTTTCTTGTTAATAGTCTGAGTAATATAAATGTATAAAGGAAAGTATCTTTCCGTTAGTTACTACATGAAGGCAAGGCTGTGGATGTTATCTATCTTGACTTCAGCAAGGCATCTGACACCGTTTCCCACAGCGTTCTATGAGAGAAATTGACTGCTCTTGGCTTGGATGGGCATACACTTTCCTGGGTGAAAAACTGGTTAGATGGACGAGTCCAAAAAGTTGTGGTCAGTGGAGTTAAATCCAGTTGGCTGCCAGTCATGAAGACTCAGTACTGGGGCCACTTCTGTTTAGTATCTTCATCAATTATTTGGATGAAGGGATAGAGTGCACCCTTGGTAAATTTGCAGATGATACCAATCTAGGTGGAACTGTCGATGTGCTTGAGGGTAGGGAAGCCCTACAGAGGGATCTAGATAGGCTGGATTGCTGGGCCAAGGCCAGTTTTATGAGTTTCAATAAAGCCAAATGCCAGGTCCTGCACTTGGGCCACAACAACCCCCAGCAGTGCTACAGGCCTGGGGAGGAGTGGCTGGAGAGCTGCCTGGCAAAGAAGGACCTGGGGGTGTTGACTGACAGCCACCTGAACATGAGCCAGCAGTGTGCCCAGGTGGCCAAGAAGGCCAATGGCATCCTGGCTTGTATCAGGAATAGTGTGGTCAGCAGGAGCAGAGAGGTGATCATTCCTCTGTACTCATCTTTGGTGAGACTGCACCTCAAATACTGTGTCCAGTTTTGGGCCCCTCTCTACAAGAAGGACATTGAGGTGCTGGAGAAGATACAGAGGCGGGCTACAAAGCTAGTAAAATGTTTGGAGCATGTCTCTTATGAGGAAAGGCTGAAGGATCTGGGTCTGTTTAGCCTTGAGAAAAGAAGGCTGAGGGGAGACCTTATTGCCCTCTACAACTACCTGAAGGGAAGTTGTAGCGAGGTGGGAGTTGGTCTGTTCTCCCTGGTGATGAGCAATAGAACAAAAGGAAATGGCCTGAGGTTGAACCAGGGGAGGTTTAGGCTGGATATTAGGAAGCATTTCTTTACAGAAGGGGTTGTCAGGCACTGGAATGGCCTGCCCAGGGAGGTGGTGGAGTGTTTAAGAGACGGGTAGATGTTATGCTTAGGGACACAGTTTAGTGGTTTTTTTGATAGGGCTAGGAGTAAGTTTGGACTTGATGATCTTGAAGGTCTCAGAATAATGATTCTACATCAGGGATTTTTTTAATTTCTGTGTAATACCCAAAAAGTATCTGTGAACAAACAAGCAGCTATTTTTTTCTTGATTATATTTTAAATCCATTAGATATAATTCACTAATTACCTTCAATGAATTTAATAGTGGGATTTCAATAACTGATCCTACTCTGTGTGTACTGTGAGTTGCATCACATAAATGTCAGACAGACACACTGCAGATTTCTCATGCTGGATGGTTAACAACTTTGGTTGCAGCCTTTTTTTTGCAACACAAGGTACAGGTTTCTTTTAAGGCAAGACAAGAATTATAGAGGTGATGTTTGTTATAATATAGAAGGGAAAGGTAGATTAAACCCTACTTTGTATAGGGCTTACTCTCCAAATGGGATAGCATTATATCACACAAATTATAGTCACTATTTATAAAACCCAGCTGCCAATTTGGTTGGCAATTTAATCTACAAAGTGCACTAGAATGAGAGTAATTCATTGATGCCTTTGCCACACATAAATTTACTTCTTTGTTCATATGACACCATAGAAATATGAGTTATATTTGGCAGCCCAGCTTCTGTACCTGGGAAAGGCAGTTAATCTGCCACCAAGCTGTTCTGTGAGGTTAAGATATTTAGCAGGCCACTAAAGTGGATGATCTTTATTCACTCTGATATTTTCAGTTTAATATGAAGTTTACCTTTTTATGGTGTTTCATTTCATCACATGTCTTCTTTATCTGCATGTTGCAACTTGTATAATGTTCATATTGTCTGAGGTTTTCTGAAAAAGAATCTTCTTTTCACTATGGTCTATGAAATATTTTGTCTCTCACACAATAATAAACCCTTTTTTATCTCTTTGGGTATAGCTGTTACTCCTATTAATTTATAGAAGTACTTTTTCTTGTCATTTTTTTGTCATATGAAATAAAGTGCTTTGAGTTTCTTTGCTTTAGATATGTAGGCTGGGGAAACTAATACCATTATTTGTATTTCCTTTAAAATAAAAATACTGACTTCTTTTTTCTTTTTCTTCCTGAAGGATTTTTTCAGCCTTTCTCTATAGGGTTAACAAAAATTTGTTAACCAGAGCTGTTAATATAAGTCTCAGGTTTTACAGTGACTGCATTCTCACCTGTCCCTATGCAAAGCTGATGTAGGTACTGATGACAGACATTTATTTGCAAGTGCTGCTGATTTCCAGCTGGGGTTCTAAGGTGAAACTGCATGGATCACCTTAGGCATGAAACCAGTGTTACCAAAAACTGTTTCCTCAGCTTTTTTTTTTCTTTTCACACATGCCTCTTCTTGAAAAACAAAGGTTGAAGTTCAGTTTATTGCTTTGGTTTGGCTTTGAGGACTAAGCATTGTGCTACAGTCCTTGAGGAGGCATAGTAAAGAAACAGATGTCTTTCTTGGGATTATTTACTTTTGGTGACAGTGGTTCCAAAATTGTTTAAGGGTGCTGGGGCAGACAAGGATTCTTGCACATATTATTGTTGTGATACTACTCAGAGTATTTATACCCACTCACAGACATTCCTTCTGCAATTGCAGTGACTGGTGAGCCACTCTGCTATTGGACAGTTAGCAGATGTCTCCAAAGCTGAACAACAGAAACTGAAGTCAGAGTGAAATATATTACAATTGGGTTAAGATGATTAAAACTGCAAGGCTCAATATCTTCCTTTATTTTCATGTGGAAATATGTTCTCTGTAGTGGTCATGAACTTGGAGGTGTAAGACACTTCATGTTTTTCTGTCATCTTTGCTAGTCAATGCAGTGAAGCCTGGTATGGCTTATAGGAATCTTTGGAGAATAAGGTTTGCTGTGACAAATTTATCAATATTTATGATAGCATTTATTAATTTATTAAACACACCTTTTGTGTCAGTTAGTCCAACAGAAAATAATATCTGTTAAAGTGATAGTGGAAAAGAACCTGAGAAGGAAATATTGTGGAGAATGAAATGCTCCAGAAAACTAAAAAAAAATAGTCATAAAGATACATTCAGGAAAAGCAGAAGTGCTCCCATGGCATCTGTTTCTTATTGACCTGGTGTCTTGCTCCATTTCAATACAATAATACCTGGAAGGGAAATCCAATGTGTCAGCACATATAACTTACCAGTAACCTTCCTGAGAGTTACTTAGAATTAAGCTACTTTTCCCAAGCGTTCTTTGGAATAAAACCAAAATATTAGAATAATATTATAGTTTTAATTTAACATTGAAATAAATGATTTTCCAAAATCTTCTATGTAATAGCCAAAAGATGTGCTACCTTTGAAAGCGAGAGAAAACACATGTAATCATTCATTTTCAAGCAAGATGATGCAAAATTGCTATGATTTAGTCTAGAAATCTGCTCTGATTGGAGTGTTGTAAGAAATTAGATTTAGACATTTTGGCTATATCAGTCATCTGCTACGATGAGGTCTAATTTAAATTCTTTGTGATAACAGTTAGATACAATGATTCACATAGATTTTGTACCAGCTTAATATGGAGACTGGCCATTGAAGATACTAGATACATACAGATCATCTCTTGATCTGCCAGGTGAGCAGTGGCCTCAGACACATGTGGAATAAGAGAAAATAAGTACGAAAAAAGACATTGAGGTGCTGCAGTGGGTCCAGAAAAGGGCAACAAATCTTGTGAGGGGTTTGGAGAGCATGTCTTATGAGGAGCAGCTGAGGAAACAGGTGAGAACCACTTGTTACCACAGCAGGCTTCCTTACCCACTCTTCCAGGGAATTATAGTGTGGAAGTGAATGGCACTGGTTGTGTCTATCTGCAGGTAAGCAAGATGGAAACTCAGCACTGCCCCTCTGAGAATTAAACAGGGGGTCCTTCATACTTCATTCCTCTCCAGACCGCATGCCTCAAAAGACCAGAAGTTTGTGACCATCTCACACTTCCCATCTCTTTTAGACCACCCTGAGATACAACATCCATTTGCCAAAAAAAGTTGCAGGATTTTCTCTCTCCGTACAGCTGGTAAATGTATCCTGCACAAGCAACTTCCCAGCAAAGTTTGACCTTGTCCTCTCTGCAAGGTAAGTTCCTCCTATTGACCTACCCTGTTGCATTCACTGTTTAGAAAAGCATGCAAGGAAGTATTTAACTGCAGGCAGCTAATTGGTACTGTGCAGCTGCAGGAAGACAGACAGGATCATTGGGTGCTGAAAATGTCATTTGCTGGTCTCCTCTCCATTTGCTGGTCTTCTCTCCATTTGCAGACCAGACTAACAGAAATTTTCTCAATTCAGTTACACAGGAAACCACCAAGTCTCCAACATGGCTATTATTGATGTGAAGATGCTCTCAGGTTTTGTTCCTGTAAGAACTTCCCTGAAAAAGGTAAAGCGTGGGAGCAAAGTGTATGGTAAACCCTGAAATCATAGGAAGTTGATAAAAATAGTCTCTGGTTAGCAAAGTGGAGCCCCACAGGGATTCTGCTAAGTCCCTGGGCATAGCCTTCTGTCACATACTCTGTGTCCCAGACTTGTAGCTGTTCATCTGGGCAACAAAGCTGGTGAGGGGTGTGAAGAGCATGTCTCATAAGAAGCAGCTGAGGGAATTGGTGTTGTTTAGTCTGGAGAAGAGGAGGCTGAAGGGAGACCTTATTGCTCTTTACAACTACCTGAAAGGAGGTTGTAGTGAGGTGGGTGTTGATACCTTCTCCCAAGTGACTAGTGATAGAATGAGAGGTAATGGGCTTCAGTTGCACCAGGGGAGGTTTGGTTTGGACATAAGGAAAAATTTCTACACTGAAAGAGTTTTTAGGCATTGGAACAGACTGCCCAGGGAGGTGGTGGAGTTACCATCCCTGGAGGTGTTCAAAAAAATGTGTAGATGTGGCACTTCAGGACATGGTTTAGTGGTTATGGTAATTTGGGTAGACAGTTGGACTTGATGACCTTGGAAGTCTTTTCCAAGCTTAATGATTCTATAGTCTTTCCTGTGGTTAAAATCAGTTCACTGAAGCCATTGCTGTGTATGGCAAAGGTGTCATGCATGCCACTTTCAGCAGTGTTATTTTTATTAGATCAAATGGCCTTGTTGGAAGAAGCAGCCAGTCTTTCAGACACACAATCTCTCCTTCAGATCTGAAAAAGAACCCAAAAGCTTTCAAGCTAAGTTCAAATTCAGACCACTTGTTCTGAGCTTTGCAGTAGAGGAATCAGCTGAAGCACCAACTGCCTGAGCTAAGGGGCAGTTAGTGTTTGTGCAGCAAAGTGGGCATAAGGTTGTTAGAGGGCTCCTTAGTGGCTCCTGAGGGACTAAGAAGCAGGTATCTTATGCCTTCAGGATGCTAAATTGGTTAATAGAAGGAAGAACATGATACTGAATAAGATCTCCATTGAATCACTGTTTTCAATGGCTCTGTAGATCTATGGATTGGAGTTTTAAATGCTCATCCTTAAAGAGTAGTTCTCATGTGTCCATTCAACTTTCTTTTTGGTTTCAGTTCTCAGCAGCCTGAATGAGAATCTGCAGCTTGGGATGAGTCATGTTTTCCAGCAAATGCCCAGGACACTATTGCTTTGAAAACTGGTATTTTGCATGAGTTATTTACTGGAGAATTTGAAGATGGGAGTGAGAGGAAAGACAATAGGGTGCATTTCTGGAGAAAGATCTGTATGGTTTTTATTACTCAGTAGTTACACAACCACTTTTTATCAGTATTTCTATCTCTAACTGATAATCAGCTAAATATTCTGGTTTGTGTATGTGTTTATTCTTTCTCCATATGACATTTATATAACACTTCCTGTCAGCAGACTGCCTTCTGACAATTTTCCTAACTTTCATAGTTTATAAAAGGTGTGAAAATTTATTTCATGCGAGACTTTTCAAGAGTTTTGGACTCCATTCTTTAATATCCTTTCATCCCCAGACATTTCTCCTAATCCTTTGCACTCCTCTTCCCTGCAGTTTTCTGGATACTACATCAGAGTCAAGACACACTACGTAGCTAACATTCAGTCTTAATATTCACTATTCCTCAAGGCTTTATCTTCAGGCAGAGACCAAATAGGGCTGGCTGCCTCTGCTCTTGTGATGTAATAAGCTCCCTTGCACAAAATAAAAAGCTCTGCCATTAATGTAGCTTCACATAGACACATTCAATGTGGTTTGCGCTGAACCATTTTCTCTGATGAGCTATTCACACACAACAGAAATCTTCAGCAGGCACTGGAGGGCACACTGACAGTCCTCCAGTAGCTGCAGTTTTGCAGTTTCCCCTGCACTGTTGCAAACATCCCACTCAGATAGGCTTCTCAGGGAGCACTCATAGTTTGAGTTGAATATTTCTAGTCAATGACCTGCTGGCATTTAGCAAACCTTTTTTTCATACTATATTCAACTTCTGGATAAAACCAGAGGTCTTCAGAAAACTGAGTCAAGTGAGCAGCAGTATTTGTGAGTGATTTTTCGTTACAAATGTGCATCAGAGCAGCAGAGATCTGAATCTGGCGAAGGGAAGGAGGAGCCACCTGGACTATCTGCACTCCAGGTGACACTGAATGAGAGAACCATGCTGGGGTGCAAGGGTGTCTCCTGGTGTCATTGTGTAATATTTGTGCATATTCATCATGGAAACAGAACTTTTTTCCATACCTAGACCAATACCCACCTCATTTTGGGCTATATCCCTGACAGAATAATTTTCTAACCCATCATAGTAGCTTTGTTAGCAACTGTGTCAGCAAACTATTGCAGTATTCTGTTAACATAATGTGGGCAATGTTTCTGTCTGTGGTGTATCTGTGTCTGTGGTATCCTTTTGTTCTTAAGATACATATAAACCAGGGGTTTTGGCTTCAAAGGATCACAGTACCTCACACCAGAGTGATGTGATTTTATGCTGCCCCCGGGGCATATTAGCATGTGTTGAACACAGTTCATTTCCCCAACACTGTGGATTTCTGATGAGTTAAAGAACCCAGGGTATGAATCATTCAAAGATTTTTAATAGAGGCACTATCTAATAAATACCCTTCCCCCACTTGAAAAGTCACTGGCCAAATACTGTCCCTCTGTTCCAGCTCCTCCTTACTGCCTCTCCCCATTTCCGGATGGGTCCTGGCCCCCAGCCCTTATCTCCTCCAGCCCCTGGGCTGTTTACAGAGACCAGTTATAAAGAGGCTGACCTAGCAGAGAGTGAGGGGAATTACAAGGTGCAGGAAAATAGCAGCATAGGACCAGGCTGTGAGTCTGCTTAACTCAACACATCCTGCCCTGCACCATGGGGAAGGACAAGCTGCCCAGCAAACCAAACATCTTCCTCCTTCTCCTCTTCTTCCTTCCTGGAAATATCTCTTCCACCACAGAACCGTAAGCTACACATGGGGGGGAGGAGGGCGAGGGGGAGGGGAAGGAGGGGGGGGAAAGGCCTTAGTGCTTCTTTTTTCCTTTGGTTTTCTTCCTTTCTTCCAAACTGCTGTGCCAGTTTCTTCCAGCTGTGCCCTACATCTCAATAATAGCAAATCCCTAGGTCTCCTGCACAGCTCTGCTAAGTGCCCCCACTCCCACCCCATTTGTCCAGCCCTGGGACACCCCAGTTCCACAGTCCTACCCTGCAACTGCGTGTAAGCCCAGCCCTGGATCTTCACAACACCTTTGCCTAAGTATATTCTTGCCCTAGAAACCTTCAGGTGCCTGGGGTTTTGTAGATATGATGCCAGAACCCATGTACACTTACCTTTCCTGTAGTATCTGTGTTCTAACCACTGAGTTATTTCTCCCTGTTCTCCTGTTGCTTTCATGCTGCTTCAGTCCCCTTTCCCCCGTTTCTTTCAAGCTAGTTTGTTTCCTTTGGCAGCGTCAGATGTACATGTTTCCAAAGAGGATCTGTGACCTAGATTCTCTTCCTCTGGTGCAGAGCCTGGCACTGGCACCCTCTCCTGGGGCAGCCATACCAGGGCTCTGCAGACCAGCAGCCCACTGTGCTGAGGGCTCTGAGGAGAGGGGCAGACTGGGGTGGCATGGGCTGACTGACGTCTGACATCCCCACTCCTGCCTCACCTATCAGAAACGGTTGCTCTGGAGCCTGTAGTCCAGATGAGAGCACCCCTCCTCTTCAGACCCTGGCTGCTTTCACATGTCATGAAGGACTTTTGAATCACACTGTGCCATCAACACCTCCATCTGCCATTTGGGTGCTGCTGGGGTAGATCTAGCAGCCAAGTCTGTTTTGGGGTCAGGCAGAGCTCTCTGGTCTCCCTACAGTAATCAAATATAATTAATTAATTAAAATTAACTAATCTTAATTCATCTAGGCCCAAGATCAAGGGGAAAGGGAATGAATCCATACTGCTCAGGCTACTCCTCCTGTGAGCAACATGCTGCTCTTTGTCCATGACCTGAGCCCTGAGCACCAATTGTGGGGGGGAGGAGGAAGGGCTGAGAGAGGTGGGGCAGAGAGGGATGTAGTTGGGATCTATAGAATAAAGACAGCAGCTCAGTAGGGAGGCAGTGGAGTCTGAGCAGTGACTTTGCTAGGTAGTATGAGGGTAGCAGTTCTGTTTTAAGTGCTGCAGGGTAGGTCAGATGCTGTGTACAACACAGCAGAGAAGCCACCATTGAGCTGCATACAGAACAAAACTTCCAACCAAGACTTGCTTACTGTGCCCTGCAGAAGTAGCTGGATAGCTTCTTTGGGCAGCAGCAGTTGCTGCTATTTCTGCTTCAGATGTGGCTGGCCACACAGGAGACACAATTAATGTTTAGATTATATATTAGAAAAAAAAAATAATTCATTAAGTTAGTGCAGCATTGGAACAGGTGACCCAGGAGATGGTGGAAACTCCATTTATGGAGTCCTTTTCAGGAGAGAAGTTGTGCTTGGGACATACAGAGGTGCCCCCTGCAACCAGAAATTTTATGATTCTGTAAGATTTCAACAGCAAGATTTGTATTTTTCTTGCTCTGGGTCTGTTCTGGAAGAATTCAATGGGGGGGATATTGTTTTGTTCTGGTACGTGGCTGTGCATGGTAGCTCTTTTACAATGCAGTGTACATGCTTGGGAATACACTGCATATAGTCAAACATGCAAGGTTATGATGTCACTTGAAGTGGCAGATATGGATTTGGACTGATAGAGATGATAGAATTCACTGCTACCTTTGGTTGGGTGTTTGTTCTAGAAAGGAGCTGAGAGTCCATACACAGATATTAGCCCATCTTAAGCTAGAGTATTCTCTATTTAGATAAACTCATCTATTTAGACAAACTCATCATTTTTGCCTCAGCCACTCTCTTTAGGATCTCCTATCCCTTCATGAGACTTGCTTCTGACAGAGTCACTGCCTCTATTGTTGGAATAGTTCATTGCATGCAGGGGACTGCTGAGGTCTCTTTTGGCAGCACAGATGCTTTTTTCCCTGCAATGTCTATACATGGACTTTGTGACACAAGTTATTTAACGCTCCTGTAGTACTTTAATTCACTTAGCTCTTTTCACCAACACATGCCAAAACAGCTGAAGGAAGGTCTATAAACAGCATATTTCATATCCTTGTTTCAAAGGCAGGGAAGCCAGTGTAGGAGTAAGTTCTGTGTGTCAGCCAAACTTTTCAGCAGAACAGTGAACACAAAGAGGAATGAGGCCAAATTCCTCATGAACTAGGTCACAATGTCCCTTCGGTAGAATGGATGTTCCAATCAGAGTGACAGTGCCACTGACAGGGGGCAGGAGAAATGAGAGGAGGGGAAGCAGGCACGGGGTTAAGCTGTGGTGAGAAGGCTTTAGAGGAAGGGGAGCACTGGAGCGAGCAGGTGGTCACAAGCTGTAAGTCATTCCCTGGGTGGTTGGAGCTCCCTCCTTTCACTGCTTCTGCAGTAGCACATACTGACCAGAGATGTCGTCTGGCTCCTTGCAACACTTTATCCCACTGCCTGGTGGTGAGGGAAATGGAAGTACTGCCTCACACTGCTTCTACAGTAGATGTGGGACTTCTCAAATGCTCAGAAGCCAGGTAATAATTTAACTCTGGATAGGCACAGCTATGTCTTTCCCCAGAGTTGGCACCATCTGGCATGGTGTACATTAGCCTTCCCTAGTGGAGAGCCTATGGAAAAGTAGTAAGAGCAGTCCTGATCACAGGTTTTGTCCCATGCATACAGTGATTAATATATCCCTCAGCTTGAATTGACAACAGAACCTCCTGCTGTTGCATCCAGATGCCTTGAATGAAAAAAGGAATACCAAGCCCATAAAAACGGTGCAGCATCAGACCAGAGGACTGCATTAGCTCTTTAGTCTGTCTGTGTTGGTGCTCAGTCATAGGTGCTGAGGGACAGAGTAGAGGAGCAAGAGAAGTACTGTGGAAATGAGTTTCCCATCTGCTGTAGAGTTATGGAGCTTCTATTAGAGATTCAAGGTGGCAGGGATTACATCTCTGCTACTACATTTTCTATCCACTTCTGGGCAGTGAATTTACCCAGGACATTTTTAATAAACTTATATCAGGAGTAGCAGATCTTCTTGCCCTTATGATAAGACTCATACCAAATGTACTGTAGATAGTGCCATAGGGCAGATACTGTATGCCTTGGAGAGTTACTGGCAGGTAGGGAGTTACAACTTCTTTTAAGGGCCTGCATCTGGCTGGACATACAGGTAAGGCCCTAATTCTCCAACTCAGTGGCACTGGATGATTTCTTTTGTTCCTCACCCAGGGAAGGACAGTCATCTGTTGTTTAACACCTGATGCAGCCTGGGTGTATGTGCCCTTCTCAGACTGCTTGAGAGCACCAGAAGGCTCAAGAGCCACAAGCTGGCCATACCAGAACTGTATATTTGTATTTTACAGTACCTTGTAGCAGTTCCTCTGTTTAATTTTGTGCTTTAATGAAAAAGTTTCTGCTCCCTTCTGTTTTTAGGGCAGCTGCTTAATATTTTCACTTGTCTTGTTTACTACACCTGTTGTCACAGGTGATGAACAAACCATACTTACTTTTGTGCACATCATGACTGTATAGCTTTCTGTCATGCCTTTTTCCAAGCTGAAGAGTTTTAATCTATGTACTGTTTCCTCCTGTGGAAATCATTTCAGATTTCAGATCATCTTTGCTATCTTCCATTGAGTCTTTTCTGCTAAATCCATTTTTTAAATTCATGCTATATGTGAGATGTGGCAGTATGTTGCAATTATACAATGGCAAAACAATATAGAATCATAGAGTGGTTTTGGTTGGAAGGGACCTTAAAGATCTTCTAATTCCAAACGCCCTGTTATGGTCAATGACACATCCCACTAAATCATTTTGCTCAAAGGGGCTTTGAGCCCCTTCCAGCTTAGCCTTGAACACTTCCAGGGATGGGGAATCCACAGCTTCTGTGGGAAACCTGTTCCAGTGTCTCACCACCCTCAGAGTCAAGAACTCTTCCTAATTTCTAATATAAATCTCCCCTCTTCTAGTTTGAAGCCATAACCCCTTGTCCTATCACTACAAGCCCTTGTAAAAAGTCCCTCCTCAGGTTTCTTTTAGGCCCCCTTCAGGTACTAGAAGGCCTGATAATGTTCTGATTTGTCCTCTATTCCTTTCTGAACACTTCCCCATAGTCCACTTTTACATATCGCAGAATAAGAATTTTCCAAGAGTGATAAAAAGCGCTCGTGTCTGAGCAGTAATAGCCCACTTACTGGTCCAGCATATACACGATAGCATATATACCGTTGGAGCAATGTTTTTCTCTTCTGTTGATTATCTTCATAAAGATGAACAGTTCATTTGCCATTTTTTCCTACACAATGCCACCATATGACAATAGTTTTCCACAAATATGTCAATTAGTTTTAGGTATTTTCTTACCCTGAACAATTATCCAAAAATTGTACTTCCCAGATCCTTTGAAACTGTACTGAACAACAGGGGTCCCAACACAAACTCTGGACATTTTCACTGGTTCTTACCATTTGTGTCCTATCTTTTAACTAATTAATACAGATCAGAATTAATAATTTGATTTATTAGTAAAAAATTAGTAAAATGATCCCTTTTATTGTGTGAAAGTTTAGTTTAAGGGTCTTTTGTGAGCGACTTTCGTCAAGAGCTCTTTGAAGATGCAAGTACACATGTGTTGCAATAAACCACTACTCTGAAATCTTTTGTGTGCTCATCTTAATAAGTCTCAAACTGCAAGCACTCACATTTTTATTCAGCATGAGAAGGATTTGGAAACCTGGATTGGCTGCTCCTGTCTTTGCCTGGTAAGTGGGTGGTGTTTTCAACATTAAAACTGATGAATTTTCAACCTCTTTTATCTAATGCCTCTGAGTTTTAATAGGAGATTGTGAGATATACAAAAATCTATTAACAGACTGGAGCCTTTCACACCATCCGTACTCCCTGCTGTGAAGCTGAACAAAACATCCTTTGTAAAGGAATCTCTGCCAGCATAGAAATTGTTCCTTCCACTGCAAGCATTTTCCTGCCTTTAGGCTAATTAATTAGGGAGTTTAATGTGCATAAACCCAAAATAAAATGAGCGCTCCTGTGTATATTCACTGCAATTCACAGGGAGAGTAATGCTGATTTGTTAATTTTCTGTTTCACATTTCTGATCCTTCTCTCTCTTCTTAGACAGTATATGGTGCTACTGCCCTTTCTGATACACACTGATTCTCCTGAGAAAGTCTGTGTCCAGCTGACCCACCTGAATGAATCTGTGATGCTGAGTGCCACCCTTGAATATCAAGGGGGAAACAGGAGCTTGATTGATGATGTGATATCGGAGGAAGACATGTTCACCTGCATTCCTTTCTCTGTGAGTATCTCATCCTTGTGGGATGACCCCTAGTATTTACTGATGTGACATAGTAGATCTAAACAGTCCAGAAATGAGAAATAAGACATGTTGCAATCGGAGACTTCTTATCTAAGCCAAACAAAAAATGAATTTGATGTGGAGAATTGACTGTGGTAGCCTTATGAGGAATAATTTTCCACCATTATCAAATTCTGTGTCCCAGAGGATATTTCTGTGCATGTAGGCTTAGAGAATTCTTTTGGGATACTTCATCCTAGAACTCCAACTGACAGAACATACCCCATGTTTGTTCTATCTGTGTAAATCTCAGAGGAAAAATAGTGAAGTGGAATGAGAACTGTAGAAGCTGGGGAATGGTTAAAGACAGAGGTCCATAAGGTCATTTGTCTCCTTCTGAAGCTTATTTGTGATTGTTTTCTGCAGAGGCTGTTGGTGAGTCATGTAAGCAATTGGTCCACCCCATAAATAATGAATTGGTGTTGATTTCCATTTTGAAAAATTATAGGATGGAACAAGAGCAGACTCAATATTTCTCTAAGGAAAGTGTATAAATGAAGGAAGGGCAAAGGCTTTTAGTATTTAAAGGAGAGGAAGAAGCAACATGGAAAAAGCTCATGGAAATGGAGATCTGTCATTGTAACAATTCCTGAACTAAACAGAAGATTTTCTTGAGGCAGAGGAGACAAGCCCTCCAAGTTCACATCAGAAAATCATGTTTTCCTTTTGTTTCCAGCACTGAGTCTTTCGTGTCCCCTTAGGGAACTTTTGGATCTAGCTAATATTCCATCCTTCAAAGGCTTAGTGCAATGGGGTGAATCAGTAAAGCAGTTATCCTCTTAATTTTCCTTAGCTTCCAAAATCCAATAGCACATCAGTGTCATTTCTCACCGTGACTGTGAAGGGGCCGACACTGCAGTTCAGGAGCCGCAAGTCAGTGCTGGTCAAGAATTCTGAGAGCTTGGTCTTCATCCAGACAGACAAACCTATCTACAAGCCCGGACAGACAGGTATGGGGAATTGGGTTGGTCTTGATTCTGACAGCAGAAAATCTTATGGGCTTCATTCCCCAGAGGCCTCACACTTTAAAGTTTTGTAAAGACTTCTTCATGGGGCAGTTAAAGCACTCAGTAAATCTTATTTCTGTCAGCTGAGATCTAGGGCATGTGATACTTTCACGATCCCTATTCTTCACCCTCCAGGCGCAGCGTTTAAGTCAGATTCATAGAGAGGCATGAATCTGGGTTGACTTCAAAGCATAATCTCCCTTGGCTGAATCTGAATTAACAGAGACAGACAGGCACTCCCAAGGGACAATTCAGTTCAGCCAAGACCTGATTATCCTTCTAAATTTATCTGCCTCTCACCATCTGCAAGAGCAAGAGTGTGACATAATTGCTTCCATAACTTAGAGATCTCAGTTCAGAGCCTGTTAATCCATGGAATGAATCTGAGTTATAAATTGTTGAAACACTGACATTTCCTGGTAATGGCTACAAACATAACAGTGCAATTTCTATCTTTTTTGTTGCACCCTTCAGTTCTGTTTCGGATCGTCTCTCTGGACAAAGACTTCTACCCACTGAATGAGAAGGTAGAGCCATAATTCCTTGTTGCTAACCAGGAGGCTAAATTCCCAATTAACTCCATTACTGTCATCATCCAAAACCACTGGAGACAGCCCTTTAATATGATCCTTTCTTACTCACACTATCCTTGACCCATTCCACATCCTGTTCTGGGACACACTCCACCAATCTCTATTGACTGAGAAACATATCCCATTTTTCAAAGAGATCTAGGTGTTTAAAACCTGATTTGTAAAGGAATGTATGTGGCTATGCAGGTGCGACAAATTTCCATTGAAAGTGACAGTCATGCAGTTGTTTCTGGCAGTGGGTGCAACCACATGCTTAGAGGCAGAGGGAGCAGCATGACACGGACATGGTTTTAAGGAACTGGTCAGGGTTGTAAGTCCATCTTTTAGTTTATTTGGCAATCAGTTCATGCAGACAAGTTCTTTTGAAAACTCTTACTTCATCACATTCTCATACTGTGCTAAGAGAAAAAGTTGTGGCTCTAAAATATTACAGAAGAGATTCCCTTAGCCATTGTGAACTAAGGAAATAGAGCAAGTACAGAAAAGGAAGAACCCAAAGGACTTCTTGGAAGGTTGTTCTTCTGTCCTTCAGTCCAGCTCTGGAAATAACTTCCATCCATATGTGACTAGTATTTCTAATACAGATTTTCCTTTTTTTCTTTCTTCGCAGTTTCCATTTGTGTATATTCAGGTGAGTGGATAACATAACTGTTATATCAGCAGAATGTGCAGGCACAGAAGTAATCTCCAGCAGTAGTGGTGTTTTCAGGCTGAGGTGAAAAGGGAAAAACATGGGTGCATGACCTTTTGCCTTTGTGTGGTTCTTACATTGAGGAATGTGCTGTAGGAACAAAACAGTTAATCAGCACAAGCCATGCTGTGAAAAGAATTACACTTGCCTATGGTCACATCAGAATGTCTTACTCCTCACATCAGAATGGCTTACTCCTCTTCCCAAGCAGAATTCAGATTATCTGTCTGCCAAGTGTTGTTGAAACCACAGAACTGCATTAAACAAACTAGCAAAACTAAAGAAACAAAATTACGTAAGTAGACATGTCCTGTCTTCCCAATTATCCCCCTTTCTGTCTGTTATTTAAAGTGGATGAACCTCATTAACAAATGAACGTGTATAGGAAAGATTTTTCTGTCAATGATTCAAGTACTCACTTTTTCAGTGGAGAAAACAGAATTTACAATTGTTATGTGGGACATGTTCTAGTGCAAAACTGATGGGAGGGACCCAGTGATGGACCCTGAAGCTGTGATAGCAGCACAAACAGTGCACAAATCTTAAGCTGGTTTGCATGATTATGGGCCCTATGTAGTCTGTCCTGTCATTGCTCCTTGCTGCTTGGGGCTGCTATCTCCATTCTGCACCATCTCTCTCTACAGTTGGGGGTGTTGTCACAACAGGGGAGGCAGAAGGTGTGCCAGAAACAGGCTACGCTCCTCTTTTCTGTATTCCTGTCAGAGTGCTGTCACTCTCTCTTCCCTTCAGCAAACTTTCAGAACAGAGCTGCAGAGCTGGTGGGCCACTGGAAGTCTGTGAATATTTGGAGAAGGAAGAGTAAGAGAGTGTGTGGTGTGGCATAGCAGGTGGAGGAGAGTATCTCAGAATGACCCTCTGCAAAGGCTCCTCCCATGGGTCTGTAGAACAGGTCCTTTCCCTTTCAATGAGATGATACTTGACTGAGCACAGGAATTTCATGAAAGGATCAAGAAGAAATAAATCCTGTCCACTGCCTGTAGAAATCCCATATGCTTTGCCTAACAAGCTGAATAACTTCATAACATTTTTTTATTAGTAACATGAAAGGCTTCGATTTTAAATCACTAGGAAGGCCATCCTGTGTTTTCAGTGGAAGCCTGTGAGGCATAGTGTTTGTCCATGCTGTTTAAGTCACCTTATGTAATCCTTCTCCTCCATCCTTACCACCACCTTTCCCTTCCTCAGTGCTCCTCATCAGTCCAACATCACCCTTTGTTTGGCTTTCACAGATTTTTTTTTTTTTTTCCCCTGCCTTTTCACAAGCCAGTCTTGTAAAGTGGGAAACACATCTGGCAGCAAATTCACCATTTTTCTATAGGTTAATTTTTTCAGCCAGATCAGACCTGCCAATGCAGTTTACCACATGCTTTCACAAAACTTGGACTGGCTCAAAAGAAAGAGTAGCAGGAGTGAAGAAAAATGACAGCTTAAAATCAGCAGTGATAAGGAAATAAATGTTCATCAGTCCACACCTTTAATGTCACTAATTGACTGTAGTCAGACACAAAAGCAGATATTAGATGAGCCTACTATTTCTAAAATATTGCTTCTGTCATCCAAAAAAAAAAAAAATCTGAGGAAAAACAAGCTGACTTTCAGGCCTTCCCTATAAATACATCACTAAAGTGGCAAGTTCACAAGCTGAGCTGTAAATTTTCTTGAATTCCTCTTCCAAGGAAGCCCATTGGTGTCCTCACAATAAGTGACAAGCTTTTCAGGAGGGCTGAAACATGACAATGAAGAGGATTTGGTTAGAGCCATGGGATGCATTTTATTGACTGTGCCTTCCTTCTGAGGTGGTGCTTGGGAGGAAGGCCTTCTCTTCTGCCCCCTAACCAGTCACCTCCAACTGGGGGAAGCCATTCACGTTCCCTTTTCCCTAAGCCAAGATAAAATCCCAGGGAAATAAATGCACCCAGTCACATACCTTGAGTCACATACCTATCCAGAGTACATAGACTTTTGGTGACAGCCAAGGTAAAATGCAAAGAGTAGGCAGAAAATGAAAGACTGTAAACATTAACCATCCTGATGAGAAGCCCAGAAAGGGTGCATCAAACTATGCAGCACCATTGTGCTGGTTCAGTGACATCTACAAGAAATTTGGGGCACAGCCTATTGACAGTCCGTTCATAATGGGCAATACTCAGCTGTAGTAATGATGCGATTTCAAGTCCAGCATTATGAAACTGTGAGAGACAAGGATGAAATCTCAGCTGGATGCACATATATGCGATATACTTTCCTTTGGTCCTCTGTCTCCACTTCCCCACCCCACTACAAGCTTTGGACTTTTATACATGCACATTTCTCAGTCTCATAGATAATCAAGTGTCTCATTCCTCAGAAGATTAAGTACTGGTACTCAGACTCTATTCCAGGCATGGAAAAAAAGACTTTTAGCAGGCTGTATAGCAAGTAAAGGAGACTGAAACTTCCTTCCTTTCTCCTGGTGCTCCACTAACTCCTGCTGTCCATCTCTTTGTCTTTTTACCTTGCCAGTTTGTCTTTCCCAGCTTCCCAACCTTCATAAACCTGCAGGTAGACCTGAGGAGGAAAACACACAGGGCCTCCAGGTTTGAAAAGCTTTCTTGCATGCTAGTTATATAAGAACATGTAAATGCTCACAGATCTTCACAGATTATTGAACAATTAGAGCTAGACATTTCCCAGCCAGGATGTATACACACACTGGCCATTTCACTGCTCTGTCCCTGGGAGCTTCCTGTACTGTCTTGTGACTTTGATTATCCTCACCTGCAGGATCCCCAGAGGAACCGTGTGTACCAGTGGCAAGGGGTGGAACTAGAGACTGGCCTTACCCAACTCTCCTTCCCCCTCACCTCAGACCCCACCCAAGGCTCCTACAAAATAGTTGTGCAGAAGAGTTCCTCATCCCACGTGGAACACTCCTTCACTGTGGAGGAATATGGTAAGGAGAGGAGGTATGGGCTGCAAGTGGGTCTGACGATGATGCCTTTTACTGTGACCTCTTAATTTGGGATTTCCTGAGAATGGTATGGAGAAGGGAGGGACTGAATACATAGGCAGTGAGGTTCAGGGGAGCTGACCCAGAAAGTGTTGAGTATCAGAGATGGTTGCTCACTTTACCGCAACTCTGCAACCTGCCTGTGCTTGTATTGCTCATAGTGCTCTTAAGAGCACAGAGATTCCTGTGCATGGCTTCTGGCATCAATTTTAGATGACTTTGGTTTAGTCACTTTTCAGTCCTGCAGCTTGTTGCAAGTAGTACTAGATACAGGTAAGTGATGACATATTTTGTTGACCTTGTTTTGCCTCTCATCATCTGCATCAGTTCTGCTTTTCTACTTGTCCTCTCTCTTTTTTCATCTTCTTCCTTGTTTCTGCAAAAGCTTAGAAAACACGTTTGGTAGAAAACTTTAGTTTGAAGAACATTTCACAAATATTATAAGCAGATGCAAACAGTTAGTAGAGACTGAGTAAGGAGAAACGTGCTGCCCCAGGGAGCATTCTAACCCTCAGTTCTGTAATAAAACTTCTGAGGTGTTTGTAGATGTATACACTAGCTAGGCTGTATGCATTTAAGGAGGTTGCTTGGCCTGTGCTCCACACTCACAGGCTCCCCCCAGCTGTACATAGAGCCTGAATGACACGGTGCATTGCTCAGAACCTCTGTTTCCAGAATAAGCAGGCTGCAACCCAAAGAACTTTGTCACTGAAATCGATGGGAGCTGGCTTATTTGGTTCAAAGTCAGACATGGTGGTTAGTATGAACATGGTGAATAATTTGAACACAGATGAGGTTACAGGCTTTGGCCTGCCATAGTGACAAATGGGTTGTGCCTTCTTCCACAAAGATCATTCTGAACGCCCCCCAAAATGAAGGATGTATGTCCCTTTCTTAGCCTCACACTAAATTAATTTTCTCTTTATTTTTTCTTTGGTCTTATTCCCATGAATACTCCGTGTTGATAATTTTCTTACAGCCTATTGAGGAAATGTGCCCTGGGGTTGAAATATTGAGCTTTGTCTCCCATTCTAGAGGCAAATTTATATCTAAACTGTATAACCCAGGGTTGCTTTCCAGTTCCGGGGTCTGGGTGTGTGCCCCCCCCCGTTCTTATTTACTTGCACTGTGAAAAAACCCTCAGGTTCACTGACTGCCTGGAAGCAGGCCATTATGTCCTTCAGTCCAGCCCCACACGTGAGTAGTCGGTGGCTTAGGGTTGCAGGATACAATATGGGAAGAGGGATGCAACTTAATACTCAGGAGTAAAGGATGCTTTATTGCTGCCTTGTCCTCTTGAAAATGTAGACCTGAGAGTCTGTGTCTAGATTGACTAAAATTGTCTGGACATGCAGGAAAGTTTCATGTGCTACATATTAGCCTAGCAGCAATCTCCAGAAGAGTAAGGACTCTAGAACAGTAAGAAACAGACAAAAGAATCCATGATCCAGGCTGTTTCAATGTGGTAAATTACAAAGGTGGTGAATAGGCTGCTCCAAGTCTTAGTTGCAATTTACACATTGTGAAACATGGAACACAACACACGGGACCAATGTGTCCTTATGAATGGGCATATATAAAGGATCTACACAGCTCTCTGGTGCCAATGGGATCACATGAGCATGTACTGCAAACCAGAGAAGGTAAGGGCTATAACCCTCCTTTAGTGGCCTCCTTTAAAGGCATCTTTAAACCCCAACAGTGGTGAAGGCTGAGAAAACATAGGGGAGCAGAACAGTACTTGAAGACCACAAAGAAGCTGTAGTTCATATTAAGATGATCTTGGCTCTGTGTTTCAGTTACTATGTAGTACACAGCTTTCCTTCACTCTTCTCATATCAGACTTTCTCTCTTGCATCTAGTGCTGCCCAAGTATGAGGTCCTGGTGAAGCTGCCCAAGATGATCACTATTAAGGACAAGGAGCTTCCAGTGTCCGTCTGTGGTCTGTGAGTCATGGAGCTGGAGTAAATCTCTCTTGCTCATCCTTCACTCTTTCTCCCTGCTGAGGACCAAAAGAAAAGACAGGGAAGGCTTTTCATACTTTTCCAGACATCTAATACAGACCTGTTCCACCCTATCAGTCCTGAGCCTGATACTGGGCCTGAACAGTCAATGTGAAGGGTCTTCTCAATGTTCCTTTAAAGATGATACCAAGCCAAACTGCAGCTCTCTCCTCCCAGTTTACTGTATATTTTCTCTTTTTACATTTCTTCAGCTAGAGCTTCTCTGACAATACTGCACTCTCAAATACACAGAGATGTAAGATCAAACATCATTTAAACAGGTGGTGCAAACCCAGTGTTCTCATTTTTAACTTGTAAATTGCTCTTCCTGAGCCCTTGGTTGCCTTTCTACTTCTTCACTGAACCTTCAGCAGTTTGTGATACAAGAATACTCCTAGCTGAAACAATTTTCTACAGACAACCTTTTCCTGCATTCCTGCAGAGACCTCCCACTTAGAACATATTCTAATGGATAATTCTCACCATGGAAATGACAGAAATGTAATAAGTAGAATAATTAAAATATCAGATTAGCCAGCCTTTAAAAATAAATATTAGGATGTCATACACAGAGGTCTTTAAGGATACCCATCTGAGTGTGACTCTGATTGTCTCATCATCTAATGTATCATTTAACACCATTTGCTCATAGGTACACCTACGGGAAACCTGTTCCTGGTTTGGTGAATGTCCAAGTGTGTCGGAAATTTTCCCATTCTGCTTCAAATTGTTATGGAAAAGAAGCAGAAGCTGTATGTGAAGAATTCACTAGGCAGGTGAGTTCTAAGATGAAAATGTAGGAGTCTTTCTTATGGATAATGGGCAATGTTGCCTGAAGGAGGCCAATTCTGTCACTGTTGGAGATGGTAGGACATCAGAGACAGCAGACTGTCTAGGGAAAAGCAGATGTTCTCAGAGGAAGACATTCTTAAGAAGTGAGTCATTAAACTGGAAACAGAACTGGTGAAGGAAACCCCCCAGCTGAAATCCTGATGCCATTGAAACTAGTGACAAATCTCCAGTTAGTATCTGTGAGGTCCCTGATATTGATCCCCAAACTGAGAAAAGAATTGGTAAATAATTTTGTAACTGTAGGAGGGACTACCAGGGAACAAGGAGCAAAGAAGATGAGCAGAAAACAAGAAGGCAGTATAGTATGGGTCAAACACAGGAGATAGGGCAACAAGGAAAAGAGTGAAGACAACAGGGAGTTAACAAGTTCATGCCTTGGAGAACTGAGTGTAAAGTACCTCACAGAACACAGAAAAAGTGTGGATGAAACACCAGGAAACAGGCTGTAAATGACTTCTGGTCTTGGAGACAGCCCTAGAACATAAGGCTGGGATTTTGTGAAGAGAAGTTAAGTCCATTGGGTTTGTGGTATCTGTTCCTGTCCCACAAGGCACCAACTTTGTTCATGGAATTACAATTTTCTCTCCAATCCCCCACTTAGGCAGATGCTCGTGGGTGTGTTTCTGGTGTAGTAAGGACAAAGATATTTCAGCTCCAGCGCAAGGGATATGAGATGAGCATTGAGGTACAAGGCAAGATCACAGAAGATGGCACAGGTATGTGTCACATGGAGATGCAGAAGTGAAGGTAGGCCATAACAGGAGGGCCTGTCAAAAATAAGGAAGGTGGAGTAACATGTCTTGAAATGCTGCTATTCATTAATAATTCCTTTTTACTGTGCTCTCTCTCAGGAACAGAGATTACTGGAACAGGCACCTGTGGAATTACATCCATCATGAGCAAAATGAGCTTTGACCTGCTAGACTCTCAGTACAGACCAGGGATCCCACTCATTGGGAGGGTAGGCAATTTCTGAGACCCTGGACAATGAATCGCATAGCAAAGTCACAAATGCACAAACTCATCAGATGGAGTAGCAGTGTGTGCAGAAGACATAGTCCAACTTCCTCTGCCTTCACACAGGCAGATGAACTACTGATAGTGGGGGCACTTTAACAGGTACATGGCCCTGAACCTCTTGGCAGTCATCTCAGTACAGAATATAAGGCCCATTGTTCTGACACTTCAGGGAGCAGAAAGCATGGGCTATTCCACAAAGAAATATCATCCAGGTACAAAAGTTAACCAGAACACAGGTAGGTGTAGTGATCTCATTAACAAGGGCACAGTCCCACAGTTCCCAACCAGACTGAGGAGAGTGGTAATAGTTCCACCTCCAGATGTGGTGGAGGTCCCAGATGAGGCTGGCTAGGGGAATTAAAACCTACTAGAGCCCTGACAGATAATTTCACTCTGCTGATCAAATTGTTCTGCTGAGAATCTTCTCAGCAAACTCAGTTGCCTCAGACAACTCAGGACTCACCTCACTCATTTCCATATTCATGTCTTTTGTTCTTGTCCATGAAGAAGTATCCTACCTGACAAGGAGGAAAAGAGGGAAGATGCTTTAGGGCTTGGGAATTGTTTTCTGTTTCTAGTCTAAATCTTTTTTTTCCTCTGTTAGGTGAAGCTGGTAGATGGCACTGATGTTCCAATTGCCAATGAAACCATCATGATTTCTGTGGATGGAGACAGATACAAAGGGAATTACACTACGGATGAGCAGGGACAATCCTGGTTTTCCATAGATACTACCACCTTCACACAAGCCTCCCTGGAAATCCGAGTGAGTGGCAGTGACAGGGCAGATGGACTGGGGTAAGCTTCTGTCTTTCTGATCAGCAGGTGAAATATCTATCCATGGCTTATCAGTCTTTCTGATGATTGGGAGATAAAGCAAGTTTCTTGTCAGGTCACCCCTCTTCTCTGCATCTCCTGTATATGTTTTCTATCTCCTTCTAAGAACGAGAAATATAGAACATACTCGGAGTTTTTCTGTGGACTTTCATGTGACTTGGTACCTGTTTTTTGTAAGCTCCAAACGTTTTATTCTTCTTTATCAGGCTGACCATAAACCTGAACTGAACTGTTATGACAGCGAGTGGATCACACCTTCATATGAGCATGCCGTGGGTAGAATAAGTCGGTTTTACTCCCCCAGTAAAAGCTTCCTCAAAATTGAGCCAAAGCCTGAGACATTAAGTTGTGGCTCCCTGGCAAAGATCCAAGTGCACTATATCTTCACACAAGAGGCCATAGGAGAAGAGAGGAAAATTGTCATTTACTATTTGGTAAGAATTATTTGTGGTTACTTTGATCTACAGCCACAGATAGCACTGTGGCACATATAGCTATGTTCCATGATGATCAACCACAGCACTGCTATAAGGTCCATCCTTAGCCTGTAATGAAAGGGAGAGTTTGAAGAAGAAAGTGTGGCCTATGGCAGTGCAATTTAAACACATTTCTCCTTCTGCCTTCTGTGTGCAGATGTGGGTAGGGTGTACATGTTTTATTAAGAACAGAAAGACAAAATGTTGATGGAGTAAGCATTGTCTTGGGGCAGCCATCCAAGGCTCTAATTTCATAATGCTCCACTCACAGTTTCTCCCATTTCAAATTCTGGTCACAGCTCAGAAACCCGTGCCCTACAAAAAGAAGATGAAAGATGAGGAGGAAAGCTGTCTCCTTCTCAGTTTTGTCCTTTGGTAGTCATCTTACCAGTGAAACTAAAACAACACCTCTAACTGCAGTATCAGAAAAACACAATAAGATTAGAGCTTAGGTCATATATCAGACAATGATTGGAGATCTGGGATACCAGATAATTGGAACAGCCTATAGCATGCTGGTGTTTAGAACAAAGAATTGTTTAATTTGGGGGGCAGAAACTTATTCAGCTGTGACCAAACTGTGACCTACAAGTTTCACTTGGGAGAACAGGAAAAAACAAATGAGTATTCAAATAGAAATTCTTTCCCTCTAAATTATTATTATTATTATTATTATTGGTTATCCCATTTAATGACACTAGCAAAAGAGATGAGAGTAGCTTTGGTGAGCTAGAAAAAAATCAGTGAACAGACACTCTTATTCTAATGGACTGTAGAGAACATCAGGGGAGACTCTGACTGAGATTACAAAAAAGAGAAGCCTGTGTTCATGTGCTTATGTTCAAGACTGCTAACGATAAATTGAAGCACAAGATTCCTGTTTATCCCAGTAGCCTGGGAAAGCTAGACTTAAGTGTATACATACAACAAGTAACCAAACAGTGAGAGAATTTAAATTTTTAAGGATTTGGATCCCACACCTTGAAATTAAAATATGGTGCTATGGAACAGATATCCTACATGGAAAGAAATTGTATAAAAGGTGGTTTTGTCTGTGAAAAAAGGAAGTTTCTTCTAGAAATGATGAAATTACAGGTAGCATTCAGGCTGTTTCTTACTGCCTGAATTCAGGTACCTTATTCAAGCTCATTATTTATAGCCTATGCTCTTCTATTCCAATTCTGTGTGAGTTATGAAACTAATCCCAATTAAATTTTTCTCCAGACTGTTTCAGAATGCAACTGAGAGTGGAACAAGGAGAACTTTTGATCCTCAGTCTGTTTCAAATTGTTAGAAATGTGCATATGACCCCCAAGCTTATGTGTGTTGAGAGGCAAAGTGCATTTGAACCTGATCTATACATGCACTATGTACAAAAGAGAAGCCAGGTCTGACCAATGAGGAAACATTGGTCCTCCTAGGAGAGAATATTTCTGTCTCCAAAGGCCCAGTAAATTCCAGTCTGGCACTTGCTTAGTATCTTCTTGGTTTTTCTCACCATTCTCCTTCCCTTCAACATCAGTAGCAAAAACTACAGGAAGGTTTCTCTGTTACACAGGTGATGGCCAAGGGAGGCATTATATTAGCAGACACCCATGATCTGACAGTGCATCCTGGAGATGGTGAGCAAAACAATTCATTTTTACCTTCTCTGATGATTATTTGGGGGAAGGGGTGTCATAGAGAATTTATTTCAGTTCAAACATTTAATCATATAATTAAAATGCAGTTTCAAAATTAAATCTTTTTAAATTAAATGGATTGGATTAGTTTTGTTTTCTCTGAGTTCTGTCAGGTGCTAGGACAAAGGTTGGACTTGATGACCCTGAAGGTCCTTTCCAACCATAATGATTCTATGATTCTATGCTTCTTTTTTTTGACAAGAAAATTTTAGAAAATTCAGCAAAAGATATGCATAATGTTTTGATTCTTTTTTCCTCAAAGCAACACTTTATTCTGACCTATCTCTACCCTATTGGACTGTGTATGCTTACAGTGTTGGGAGACTCATACAGTAAGCAGGAAGAAGAGCATATCTCCTTTCTTTTATTCTCATACTTTCCTTCATTTTTTGGGTATTGTTTCTCCCTTATAAGCATCCATACACACACAAAGATATATTCTAAGCAATGCATTTAACTTTATTCATAGAAATATCCAAGGGTTACACATTGTTTTTTGGGTTCATAAAGGGCAGCTCCTGCTTGACCAACCTGATCTCCTTCTATGACCAGGTCACCTGCTTAGTGGATGAGGGAGGGGCTGTGGGTGTTGTCTACCTGGACTTTAGTAAGGCTTTGACACCACCTCCCGCCCCATTATCCTAGAGAAGCTGGCAGCTCACAGCTTACACAGTGGTCCTCTTTGCTGGGTTAAAAACTGGCTGGATGGCCAAGCTCAGAGAGTTGTGGTGAAAGGAATTAAATCCAGTTGGAGACCAGTCATTAGCAGTGTTCCTCAGGGCTCAGTGCTGGGACCAGTCTTTTTTAATACCTTTATTAATGATCTGCATGAGGGAATTGAGGGCACCCTCAGTAAGTTTGCAGATGACACCAAATTGGATGAGAGTGTTGATCTGCTCGAAGGATGCCTCTGCAGAGGGATCTGGACAGGTTGGATCTATGGGCCAATGCCAATGAAGTTCAACAAGGCCAAGTGTCATGTCCTGCATTTCGGTCACAACAACCCCAGGAAATGCTACAAGCTTGGGGAAGAGTGGCTGGAAAGCTTCCTGGCAGAAAAGGACCTGGGGGTGCTGGTGGACAGCTGTCTGAACATGAGCCAGCAGTATGCCCAGGTGACCAAGAAGGCCAATGGCATTCTGGCCTGTATCAGAAATAGTGTGGCCAGCAGGAGAAAGGGAGTGATTATGCCACTGTATTTGGCACTGGTGAGGCCACACCTTGAGTACAGGGTTCAGTTCTGGGCACTGCAGTATAAGAAAGACTCTGAGTGGGTCCAGAGGAGGGCAATGAAGCTAGCGAGGGGTCTGAGAACATATCTGATGAGGAGAGGCTAAAGCAACTGGTGTTGTTTAGTCTGGAGAAGAGGAGGCTAAGGGGAGACTTTATTGCTCTCTACAACTACCTGAAGGGAGGTTGCAGTGAGGTGGGTGTAAGTAACTAGCAATAGGATGAGAGGGAATGGGTTTAAGTTGCACCAGGGGAGGTTTAGATTGGACATTAGGAAAAATTGCTGTACTGAAAGAATCATTAGGCATTGGAACAGACCATCAAGGGAGAGGGTGGAGTCACCATCCCTGGAGGTGCTCAAAAAATGTGTAGACATGGCACTTCAGTATATGGTTTAGTGATCATGATTATATGGTTGACTTGATAATCTTGGAGGTCTTTTTTCAACCTTAATGATTATGTGATTCTGTGAGACTGGCTATGATGCATCTTAACGTCTTTCGACAATGAGACCAGGGAGACATTTTGGAAGTGTATGAGATGGAGTTGCACTGCAGGGGGTATAAACAGTATATGGAAGTAAAAGCCCCTTGGTTCTGCATGTTCATAGAAAGTTGTGCAATCTGAGTAGCAGTAACTAAACTAACACCGTGGCTCATATCAAGAGGTCTTCTAGCACCATGTCCAGATTGTGACATGAAGACCCAGACAGAAAGAGCCTTTCAACACAGAAGGCATTTCCCACTGTGGCTGGAGCAATAGTTTGGTGTTCCAGCTAAATGCTTACTTAGCATCAACTTCACAAATTTACTCTTCCAGCTATTCGGCATCCTTGACTCCTGCCACCTGTTACAACAGTCCCTTATTTCTACATTTTCTCCCACATCTGTGTTTTATAGACTGCAGAAGATCTTGAAGCTTTAGGAAAAAGGGTGTTGGGAACATCAAGAAGTTATGTCAGATGTTAAGTGGGGAGAATCCAGAAGGCACGCTAAAGCCCACCAAACTCATCTCATTTGGCTATGATACAATCACTGTTTGAATGCAGGTGTCTTCAGCACAGCCATAGACTTCAGTCATATATGTATCAGCATTCCTCCTCTTGCTAACTAAAAATGTTCAGAATGAGTGAGCTTGACTTTTTTTATCTGGGGAAGGCAAATGCATATACTGGAAGTTCTTGTATGTTGCTTAGCATATTTTCTCCCTGTTAGCTTATGGGACATTGCAGCTGATCTTCCCTGTTGAGGCAACAATTGCTCCCCTGGCACGGATGCTTGTGTATACCACTTCACTCAGTGGGGAAGTCATCGCTAGTTCAGCAGATTTCCAGGTTGAAAGTTGCCTCCCCAGTAAAGTGAGTATAACTCAGGGTTTCTGCAACCAATGTTTTCCTTGTTGTGAGTAATTAAGTTATGAGTTCCCGAATCGAGGAAGAATTAATGAAATGATCTGGCCAGATGTTGGCTGAGGATTAGTAACTGAAACTCCAGTATAAGTTATAAAGCCATAAATACAAAAAGTGGAGCAAGACAGAATAATAAAGAGAATCACTGGGCATTATTAATTATGCTGGTCAAGACTGAATATATATTAGAAGAACTGCAAGACACTAGCAGAGCCCAGTTCACAAGTCTTGATGCTTCACTATAACAACACGTAACAGTGTCTGGAAAAGTGGCTGCTTTAACTTCCTCTTGGGGTTGCAGGTCAGATTGAATTTTGTACCCAAGGAAGGTCTTCCTGCCTCCAATACACACCTGCAACTCCATGCATCACCAAGATCTCTGTGTGCCATCCGTGCTGTGGACAAGAGTGTTCTCCTTATGAAGCCTGAAGATGAGCTATCTCCCAGCACTGTAAGTCTTGGCTATTTGTGGTAATGAGCAAGTACATAAACCAACCAAGTACTTACTAACACCACTACAGACATGGGGCCATGTATTTTTATAGTTGCATTTACTGCACTTCTTTTTTAGAAGCTGGCTTTTATCAGTGGAGTGTTAGTATTCATGTCTCTGTAAGTTCTGACTTGCCACATTTTTCCCTGGTTGTTTGCATTTCCCCAGGTGTATGATCTTCTCCCATTGAAGGAAATTCGGGGTTATAGCTTCAAGGACTACTACCTGGAAGAAGACAATGTAAACCCTTGTGTGTCACTTGACAACATATTATTAAATGGATTTGTCTACATACCCCTTTCTCCTGACGGCGAAGGTGATGCCTATGACATTCTCAGAGTAAGTGCTAGCCTTTCATTTTGGTTTGTTATTCCTTTTGGGAATTCAATCTTCTTTTCTCACCTGTCCTGAAGGGTTTTTTAATGAACCACAAGCTTGCAAACTTTTATACCTAAGACAATAACTAAGCACAGGCTTTTCATCATTGGTACCTGTGTGCTTCTCCGAACCATTAAAACTGAAAGGTATCGTCATTGCTAGTAAAGATACCTGTGAACAGGTTCAAGTACAGAAACAGTCCTGAGAAGTGATCTGTGGTGCTATAGTATTAGAAACCCTCAGTTACACAAATTCTCTCACTATCTGGTATAGATAGGTCTTTAATAAAGTGCTAGTTACATTGATAACCCACAAACCCACCTATACGCATCTAAAGAGTCCTGCACAAGACTTTTTGGGTATCCTCAATCCAATGTTTTTCACAAATGTCATTTTCACCCAGGCAGATGTCCCCAAGGCAGACCTCTGGCCTTAGTTTTCCAGCTGATTATGCCATGATTTTGCCTTGGGATGAATGTAACATGATAAAGCCTCAGCACCTGGATTGAACTAGTCTACCTGGCATTTATACAAGCCTTTGATTGATACCAGACTAAAGTACATCTATTCTTGACATACTAAAAATAGTTAATTTTCAAAAATGTGTTTGCATATGTTTTTTTCTTCTTTCTCTTTGTTTACTAGGAGTTGGGATTGAAAGTCTTCACTAGCAGCAAGATCCATAAGCCTGAAATCTGCCAGCATTACCCAGAAGCCATGATGGAAAGGAGTTACAGTGGTTCTAGTACCTTCTTTGTTTTATTTCCCACACAACTACCTAAAATTTACCACCCTATTTCTTTCCTTGCCTCTGCTTCTTTGAATACTAATTATATCAGGCAGATCAGATTCTGTTCAGATAAGCCAGCCTAATTCAGGATCACTCCCTTCTGGACTCAGTCCTAAAATATGAAACTTGCCTGCCTCTAGCTGCTTATCCTCAGCCAGACAGATGTGCCTGGCTAGAACTGTGTGTACTCAATGACTCTCATGTCAGCCCCTATGGTAGGGATCCTGTAGGCACTAAAACACTGTACCAGCACAAAGTAGTGGCTGTTTTTCCATCAGATCTGAGTCCATCTACGAAATTCTAAAAAAGGAGTCTCTAGTTCTAGGCAGTCGCATTCTGGCTATAACTAGAGGAACAACTAGGGCAAAAGTGGGCCAAAACAAATGAGAAGGTGGTAGAATTATGTGGGTAGATATACTACCATTGGGGACTGAGAAATTTGATTCTGTTCCTATCTCTCCCACTCACATGGTAGAGACTGGAAATAGACTTCTGAATAGTTCTGAGATTAGAAAGACTATATAAAGCACTCACCTCTATCACTTCCAGTCAATGACTTTTCTGGTGCAGTATCTCTGCTCATATTAAAAAAAAAAAGATAGTTTTTGGTATGGTGATAGCTTCTAGTTGTCATAACAGATCAGATCTTTAGGTTGAAATGCAGTAGTTGTCTTCAGAGCATGGCCTGAGACAGCTAGCTGCTTTGAGAAGATATGAAGTCTTCTAAAGCTGATGGAAAGCCTTTCATAAGGCAAAATACTATGTAACACTGTGAGAAAGCATCTCTCTGTTCTGAAACAGTCTATATGCTAATGGCCAAATAAGTACAGTCCCACATTTATCTCAAAGGAATCTTAGACAGAGGAGGGCTAAGTGTGGCTTCTGTTTCTGATCCTGTATAAACACAATCAATTCTTCAATTTTAATAAGCTATGTACAGCTGTAATATCTGGAGGCAGTAAGTTCCACATGTGACTCTATATTGCAATAGAAATGTACCCTCAATAATATTATCATACAAGGCTCTTCTGCCACTTCTGGCTTTGCTGGAAATGAGGGAAGAATGCTCAACCCTGTCTAATCTATGTAAGAAGGGCAGTGACATACAAAAAATTAAATATTGAGATGGCAACAGAGAAATACATTTGTTTCCAGTAGCCATGGTTTCAAAGTTGTTATTTCAGTTTTAAAATTTTAGCTAAGAATAACCACTTTCGTGGAAGAAAAGTATCCTCCTAATTTAGAATGGAGTTTGACACATCTTTCCCATCTTTCTGTCCTATAACAAATTTGCTAGTTACTGCATTGAACCTGCTTGAAGATTTTGACCATGAAATACTGGAAAATGTGGTTACTGGCAATCCTGTGGAGACCATCTGGAAGTACTTCCCTGACACATGGATCTGGGACATAGTTTCGGTGAAGTATGTGTTTATCAAAATTACAGAATCACAGAATAGCAGGTTGGAAGGGATCATCTGGTACAACCTTTCTTGGCAAAAGCATGGTCCAGACAAGATGACCCAACACCCCATCAAGCTGAATCTTAGAAGTGTCCAGGGTTGGGGACGCCAGCACTTACCCACTGATCTATTGTCTGACCATTCTCATTGTGAAAAAAATTCCTCTTGTGTCCAATCGGAATCTCCCCAGGAGTAACTTCTACCCATCTTTTCCACATGGCTCCTTGTAAAAAGTGAGTCTCCACCTTTTTTGTAGTCACCCTTTAAATACTGGAACATGATAAGGTCTTCCCTATGCCTTCTTTTCTCAAGATTGAACAAATCCAATTCTCTCAGTCTTTCCTCATATGGCAGCTTCCCACTCCTTTAGTGATCTTTGTGGCCCTACTCTAGACCCTCTTGAGCCCACCCACAACTAGAGTGTGTCCACATGCAGAGTGTTGTTACTGGGGCCAAACCTCAGAAGATATTTAAACCTTGATGGAAGTATCAGTATTACAGTGAGAGGGATATTTCCAGCAGACGGATTTTTCAAGGTGACTAGGTACAAGGTGCTTTGGGAGGACATGCAAAAGTCAGTGTCCATATCCCAACTGGTAAGGAGTTTTCTGTCAGCAGGTGTTGAACAGTGGGCTGAGAAAAACATAGATGATCACCAGAATATAACTGGAGTCTTGTTCTCCATCCCTTGCCAGCTCTGAGGGAAATGCTGATCTAGATGTGACCATCCCTGACACCATCACCGAGTGGAAAGCCAATGCATTCTGCACTTCAGCAGACACGGGCTTTGGCCTGTCCCCGACAGTGTCCCTCAGAGCCTTCCAGCCCTTCTTTGTAGAGCTCACCATGCCCTACTCTGTGGTGCGTGGTGAGTCCTTCACACTGAAAGCCACCGTTTTCAACTACCTGACTGCCTGCATCAGGGTAAGAGACATTCATAACTTTGCTCAGTCTAACAGCTTAGGGAAGGCTACAATGGGCCATTTATAACATACTTTCCCATTTCATATAGGTGTAAGAATGTAGGAAGTCTTGGCATATTTAATGAAGGGGTAATACGTTTTTTCCTGACAAAGTTTTGAAAGTTGTGTTCAATTCAGGACCTAAAGCTCTGCTGCTGAGGCCTCAAATCTTGTCATCACAGATTTATGTTATTGTCCTATAGAAATATGAAACTTGGATTGTTTACAGACCACAGCATCATTGCATACACATGTGGAAACTCCAGATTCACCAGGTGGATATCTGTGCTCAACCTTTAGTCTCATTGCATATAAACATCTCACAAAGTATTATGCCAGATTTGCTGGAATATACAAACTTCCTGTGATTTATTGCATCTGCTTCTAGGACACTGATCAGAATTATATAGCTTCACTATTTGTATCTGCATTCTTTCATCAACACAAAAGACAACAGAGAATCTGGAAGGTTATTCAAACAATTTCAATCATCTTTGCTCAGTTTTTTTATAATAACAGATTTTTACGTTAAAAGGAATGAAGCTGAAACAAGGAGGGGCACTAATCTGGCCATTCCAATTCACTCTCATCTATTTCCCCATCTTTCCTGTTTTGTTTTCTATTTTCATTTTCCTTATTCCACTCTCCCTTGTTCCCTTACTAGCTTTCTCACTGCCAGTGTTTTTCTTCTTCACTTAGCTAATGAAGGGGAATATTTAATTCATGGTTAAGTTTGTAGTCATTGCTTTGCCTTTACTTACACAACTGGTCCATGCTCTACATTTTCCCAGAATTGATTTCTTTTCCAAAGTTACATAACGTGTTCTTTACACTTACCTCCCCAATCTCTCACAATTGTACGCATCTCAATTTTTTTCCCACTTTACCATCTAGTTCTTGCTCTGCAATACCCATAAGGTTTTCAGTCCCATGGTATAACCAACTGCACTACGTATTTCCATATACTGCACTGTCTCCAGTAACCCCAGTTTCTCTGCAATTCCAACCTTCAAGACACTTCTCTGTACAACCGGCAGGTCAGTGTGTCCCTGTCTGAATCTACTAATTTCCTGGCTATACCAGTAGAGAAGCAGGAAGAATCCTACTGCCTCTGCATAAATGAAAGAAAAACTGTGGCTTGGGCAGTAACACCGAGATCTCTAGGTAAGAGTCTGGACAACAAGAAAATACTGGGATCATCAGATTTCTGTGAATGACATCAGATCTTTGATGTGAGGGGCTAGGTGACTCCAAACCTCTCTGGAAGGACGTTGGCTATGCCAGAAATGAGAAGTCCAACCCTGAGGTTGCGATACTACACTGGGATGCAGTTTCCAGGTCCCAAACAAACTATTTAAGTGTTTACTGATGATTATTTTCTTAGCATTTGAATAGAAATCACAAATGCTCATAATGCATGCAAAGCACTCAGACATTCCTGTTAGGGAGCTAGTGCGAATAACTTAGCTTAATATTGCTGGGTCTGAAATATTTTAAACAAGGCTCGCTTTCTCTGAAGCCTCCCAGAACAAGACTTAGAAGACCTGCTCCCCCGCTAATCTTCTTGCTAATAGACTAATACCTGCTTGTGTGGCCATTATGAAGGAGGAGGCCTGGAAGTCTGGATCAAGATAAAATACTGTCTCGAGTTAATTCTCCTCTTAGAGAAGCTTCACAGTAATGTACCAGCACGTGCCCAGAACAAAGATACACTCACAGTTCCCTGTCAGGGCTGGCTGACCTCTGTTTTCTCCAGGGCAGGTGGAGTTCTCAGTGAGCACTGAGGCCCTGCAGAACCAGCAGCCCTGTGGGAACATCATGGTGGACACCCCTGAGAAAGGGCAAAAGGATACGGTCATCAGACAGCTGCTGGTGGAGGTATGTGGACTGTGGAATTTGGTCATGCTCCACAGCACCAGTTGCTGTATGATAAAGGTTTTCTGTCTGAGCCATGATAGCAGCAAGACTGGTTTGTGTACCTCTTATTCTGCATGCATTTATAAAAGAAGTATTGATAAATGTCACACACACCAGTAGAGCCCACAACTCATAGCATTGCCATCTCATAGTAAAAGCAGGATATTAGACCACCTTACATAGTGGGACAGAAATAATAAGGCAAGCAATAATGACAGGTTTGTCCCAGCCACATCATCTGGGAGATAAATGAGAACTCTTTGGTTTTAGCTGTAATAAATCACAGGGATAGGTGGGCCGTAAATAGAATGCTTGCCAGAAACCTTATGCGTCTCCTCCAGCACAAGGCCAATACCCTGGAATATGGAACAGTCACTACAATTTACAAATGTTTCCAAACAAAGCTGCCATCATAGTTTTGAATGAATTTAATTATACTTTTAAGAACGTTCAAAACAGTATGAACTAACTTTTTTTTTTTATTTTATTCTTTGGTGCATTTTTTTTTCTTAAGCAGTGTATTGCAATGGTAAAAGCAGAGCTTTTCCCATGATAAATAGCCAGTCATAAAATTAATCTACAGTATTAGAATCTGGCAAACAGAGAGTACTACTAGCTTGTTGTATAGTGAAATCTATATACTCATAGAATCATAGAACTGTCAGGAATGGAAGGGATCTTAAAGATCACCTAGTTCCAACCCTCCTGCCAATGGCAGGGACACCTCCCACGAGATCAGGTTGCTCAGAGCCCCATCCAGCCTGGTATTAAAAACTTCCAAGAATGGGTCTTCCACCACCTCTCTGGGCAACCCGTTCCAGTGTTTCACCACCCTCATGGTGAAGAAATTCTTCCTAATGTCTAACCTGAATCAACCTACCTCTAGTTTTAATCCATTCCCTCTAGTCCTATCACTGCCCGATAGCCTAAAAAGTCCCTCACCAGCTTTCCTGTAGGCCCCCTTAAGATATTGGAAGGCCACAATAAGGTCTCTCCGGAGCCTTCTCTTCTCCAAACTGAACAACCCCAACTCTTTCAGTCTATCAATAATATCATATGTTATGATATTGTCAATCCTATAAATGATAGGAAGGTATAATTGTATTTAACAAAATTAAGTCGGGAGCAATGTATAACATTTCAACTCCTCTTTACATTGCAGACATTCCAGTTTTTAGTAGGGCAGAGCTAGGATTCATGTGATATGTAACTTTAGAAAATGTTTTGCTAACCCAAATGTAATGATGAAGCAGCAATCCTACCTTTTAGGCTTTAAAAAAAAAATTAATATCATATATTTGTATATGCATTTGAAAGTATAGTGCATTTCATGCATCATGGCACAAATTACTGTTTACCATTTCAGAAAAAGTTCCTAATTTCATATATGCCTTCAGGAAAAAGAGTGTTTATTTTGTTCTTTGAAGATACTGGAAGATCAGAACTGCACATTTATTTCTCCCAGATGGTGGGGGAGAGAAAATAACGGAATAAGCATTAAAATGATGGAGAGATTACTAGATTTATCCTGTTATTGTAATGAAGTAATTAATCTACAGTAAAATCTGACTGGATAGAACCAGAGATTAGCATCGAAGGCTGAACAATTCATTAACAGGGGAGGATACAGTGTAACTTGCTTGGGGTTGAGCTGCATTGCCCCAACCACGGGGATGTCCATATCCAGGATGTCCCCAGTGCGTCCTGGGGAGAGAGAGAAGGAAGTGTGCTGGAGCCCCTGGGGCATCCTCTTGCTCCTGGGGAATCCAAGCCTTACTAAGATCTAGTTGAGAAACAGGATGTTTTTTCACCCAGGAATTTCTCAACTGGAACAGAAATCTTTCAAACAGTTTGAGTTTTTATGTTTTAATTTCCTGTTGAAATGCTCAAAATCAACCAAAACAATGGATTTCTCATTTAGTTGCATTTCATAATGACAATACTGAAACAGACAAGAAGGTGTCTTTTCAAACAGAAGCATTTAGCTCTGTCATAGCTTATCCCAAAAGCTTTTTCTTTTTTTTTTTTTACTTCCCTCCCCCCCTCTCTTTTAATCTTGCCCTGCCTTTTCATATTGAAGAATGATGGACAATGTATTTTAGCTGTGTGAGAAAGTGAAGATGATGCCATTGTTTACACGCTGGAAAAAAATTTCAGTTGGGAACCAGTGATGAAGTAATGGGAACTTTCCTGCTTGGAGGTTAAAAAAATTATTGTGAGGTTCTTACTGAAATAAGTTCTAAGTATGTTTTCTATTAAATATTTTATTCCTGAGTTTTATGCAGAATGTTTCCAACCAACTGGTTTCCAACCAGTTTTTCCAACAGAAAACAGGTCTTCTGTTCTGGCTGCAAAAATCTGTCTAAAAGTTTTTGAAACAGAGGTATACAATCATCAGTTGACTGTGGCATGTATTTAAATTTTGGGTGTTGTAATGTGTCTCTTGTGGGTACAGATGGCTCTAGTTGCCATCTGTCAAAGCTCTTGCATACATATCCTACTGATGGCCCAGGCACTCAGTCATCATCGCTGACTGAAGAGTTCTGCTAGACTTGGCCAAGGTGGGTAGTACCTCAAAAGGCAGAGCCCTGTGTTTCTATTAGCCCTGTTGGTAACATCATCTTGCATGTTCTCTGCATTATAACCTGTGAAGCTTAGGGCCTCTCTCAGTAATAAGAAAGGAAAGAATATGTACTAAATTTTGTGCTTGTAATTAGCCAGTATGCTGTAGTCTTCAACTATCCTCAGTTTAGTACACAGAGGAAAAAGCCTTTTAAGCAATTTCTAAAGACTTTTCAGTATAATGACGTTGTTACCACAGGACAATTTATAAGTATTTAATAAGCATTTTGCTTTCTTAGAGTCCCTTTTAGTTTCCCTATTTTCTTTCTTGTTGTTTCTTATTTTTTGCTTTTTTTTTTTTTTTCTTGCCTTTTTCCCCAAGCCGGAAGGGATTGAGGTGGAAACTACCTACAACTCTGTGCTCTGTGCATCTGGTAAGAGCCTTTTGTTTTCTAAGACCTTCTTTGCCAAGATAGAGACTAAGGGAGAAAGACAAGATTTGCGAGTGTTCTGCTCTGAGAAGAAAGGTAAGAGGGATCTGATGAAATTAACAATCTAGATGTATGTCCATCTGGTAATGAAACTAGTTTTTCCTAAAGGGGAAGAGCTGAGGCTGTAATAATCCCTGAAATTACAGAAGTAGAGGTATACCTCTTAGGAACTAAGGCTGGCCAGGTCCCTACAGGAAGACAATATCTGGGATTTAATAGGGTCACCCCTAACATTTTTCATTCAGTGGGTGTAAAATCATAAACAAGACTCTGCAGTAAGCCAGGTCTGCCCACCAAAGCAGAAAAGGACAGGAAAAAAAAAAGCTGTAAAGTGTATTTGTCAGTAAAGGCCAGCTTACAGTGCCATGTGGAAGTCCATGACAGTCTAGATGTGAGCGCTTGCAGGCACAACATAAAATTTGCAGGATAGGAAGCGTCCACAACAAATGGATTAATGGATTTGTTAAAGGCAGGAAACCCCTGTGCAGGGGATGGTGTTGCACCCTCTTTGCTGCTACTCATGCATGTAGATATATCTAGAATTGTAACCAAATTGATCTGTTTTTTATCCCAGAAAAGCCAACATCAGAGCCATTCTTCCTAGTTCTCCCAGAGAATGTGGTAGATAGCTCAGCCAGAGCATACTTCTCAGTGCTAGGTAAGTGAAGCATTCTTAATATGTCATATGTGATTTTGAAACACTGCCCTGTTTCTTCAGGCTGTGTTCAGTCTACTGGCAAGCCCTGAACTGTGCTAATTTACACTGGAAATTGTCCTGTTCCTCAGGCGACATCATGGGCACTGCCGTGCAGAACCTGCACCAGCTTCTCCAGATGCCGTTTGGCTGTGGGGAGCAGAACATGGTTCTCTTTGCACCCAACATCTATGTCCTGGACTATCTGAACAAGACAGGGCAGCTGAGTGAGGAGGTCAAATCCAAGGCCATTGGATACTTAGTGAGCGGTGAGCTGAGACATGGTTTTTACTTATCTGTTTATTCCTTCCCTTGACAACTGGATAAGGGCATTATTGGTCACTGTCCTGGTGCATTTTCTGGAAAGGAATGTGATATTGTGGTAGGTCTGGTGTATATAATGCAGTATCTAGAAGAGAGAATCCAGCACTCAAGTGAAGATGCAGGGTGAGAGAGGACAATGTCCAAACAGGAACACAGAAAAATTCCATAACTGACAATAACTCAAGAGTTCTCTCTGTAAGAAAAGTGATATATGAAATTCATAAATCCAACTGTAACCATTAATCATGACAGCTCATTATGTAGATCTCAGACCCTCCTTATGATTAAGATTTAGAAAGTGTCACTCACCTTTACCTAGACCAGAAGTTTAACACACCATCTAGAACACGTTGGCAGACATAACACCAGTGCATATGGACACAGTGGATATATGCTGTCTAAGAAGGGACTGGTTTTACTCAGCTATATTGCAGAAAAGTTGCACTTCCTCCAATTAAAATTACCCTGTTTTCTGCATCCCTATCCTCTGTGGTGCTCACTGTTGTGTTGAGTTTTCCCTTGGGAACTGTTTTCCCATTTCTCTCAAGTCTGGGATACATTCACCTTTCCTCATCAAGTCTAGGGTAGAAAGAGGTAGTGATCCCAAATAGCCAGTGTCCAGGTGTTTTAAGAGAGGAAGAGCACAAGGATGGAGGTACCTGTGGGTTTGCCTGAACTTTCATTGTGGCACCGAGCAGCATAGCTCACACTTGTGCCATTAGAAGGGTGATGGTGTGTCACATATCTGCTACATTTCCTTTGCATGACTCCTTGAAAAGTACTGTGACAACTAAAATTTTCTTCCACTCATTATTTCAGGGTATCAAAGGCAACTGAAGTACAAACATTGGGATGGTTCTTATAGCACCTTTGGTCCCCGTTATGGGCAAGCTGGGAATACATGGTAAGACTTGAGTACCAATGGCTTTTCATTTCTGCTTTTCATGCCCTTCCTTTCCTCAGTGTTCTCTTGTGCTTGGTCATTGTGGAGTTTGAAATGGAGGTGGAGATGAAATTATAATTGTGAAATGATGGGATAATTATGTGGGATAATGGAGCAGGGAAAGATGTTACGGGAAATGCCATTTAGGTTTGCAGTGCTGCTCTGATAGCTACTTACCTCACCTAACACCCTTCTTCAGCTCAAGAAGGTGGCCTGCAGGATTCCCTAGCTAGTTCCTGTTAGCAGATGATAATGAATCCTCAGAGTGCCTTTGCCCACTTACCTACAGCCCTCAGGGTTATGAATGGCAGGCTCCGTTTAGCAATGGTCAGTCCCGTGTCACTGAGTCACTAAGCTAGATCACAATTTTCAACCATCCCACTGTGATCAAGTCCTGTAGCCTCTACTGCTGTGTTCCAGAACAGTGATGACTACAGGGACCCTATGGTCTCTAAGGGATACAGGGCCTGCTCAAGATGCCTCAGTTTCCTCTGTTACTTTCAGGCTCACAGCCTTTGTCCTCAAGTCTTTTGCCCAGGCCCGAACTCACATCTTCATAGACGAGAAGCATATCCAGGATGCTTTGGTCTGGCTCACTCAAAAGCAGAAGGAGAATGGCTGTTTCCGCAGTTCTGGGACTCTCCTGAACAATGCCATGAAGGTAACATGTATTCCTGGTTGGCCCCACATGGGCTTTGTCTGGCTAGAACTTGACCACTCTGGGACCAACAGAGAGAGCTATTTCAGCACTTAAGGGCTGGGGACGAAGGGGAAGTTGTATATGTGAGATGTTACAGAAGCAATAAGAAGGCAATAGCATCTTCTGAAGGACTTGGCGTAACTTTGATAGAAAGCACAGTGGTGCTGTTTGGGATCAACATCTACTTTTGTGGTTCTCTGCAGGGTGGAGTGAATGATGAGATCACGCTGACAGCCTACATCATTATTGCATTGCTGGAGATTCCTCTGCCTGTAACCGTATGTGTCTGCACCCCAACCTGAGCCACAGATGGTACTAACCTGCCATTTTAGTGGCTTCCCAAATTATCAGGTCCCTTTACCTTTTAAAAGAAGAAACCTTCTCTGAATATTCTTTTTGTTCAAGCATAGACTGAAATAACACACTTTGCCCATTTTCCTCTCCTGTCCAATCCTATCTCCCATTAGTTTAATGTTTTCTCCAATTAATTTAATGTTTTCCTGAGGTCTTTCACGGAGAAATATGTTTTTCCTCTTTTGAAAGAGTACAGCTTGAATTACCAGTGAGTTAAATAATATTTAAATCTCTAAATTGAGACAAAAAGGTTTTCTACACCCACAAAAATCTCCTTTTGTCTGTTGGAATAGTACATTCCTGTTGAATCACTTATATTGTGTTGACACAACAGCACAGGTCTGTAAAAAAAGGTGGAACACTCAGGGAGTCATTCTCATTTCTTCACGTCTTCTAGATTGTTTTATGAGAAATCCACATCCTTAATGCTTGTAGAACAAAATATACCTATAGGTAACAAGGTATACCTATAGGGAATACCTAAAACAGTAGCCTGTGAAAAGCCTGAGGCCTGTTAAAAAGCAGTGTGGGTTTGGTCATTCTGATCCCTGAGTCTGTGATCCCCTCCTTGTGAGACAAGCTTCTGGTGCAGGTAAAACTGAGAAGTGAATTGCAGCAGAGACCACTGCAATTCTGCTGAGCCAGGAGGGTTGCTGCTCTAATCCCTCTGCTCCAAAGGTAGTAGGGACTATTTTGTATTGAAAGCTTTTCCCTGTATAGTATGAACCAGCAGAAGGAATTATTTTGTCATGAGGGTGACGTGGATGACATTAACTTCACCAGCAGAGCATACATTCTTTGATAGATACAATGTTTAGAAGGTGAGTTCTCAGGCAGACATGTACTGGATAACAAGGATGTTTTTCATCTCCCGTTCTGAGCCTGAAAGTGCCACTGAATGTGAAGGGGTTTCCCAGAACCTGACTGGAATATGGGTGCATTTCAAGTCAAGCTTCATGAACTCCTGTGCTTAGCACAGCCCTTAGGTATTTAATGCTATTGGCAAGTATACAGAGTATTTCTGTAAATAAAATAATTTATACTAGACTCCTCATAAAGAAACTTACTAGTACTGTCCTGAGCACATGTATCTACTGACATGACCTATCATTAGACTGAACTACCCAATACTTACCTTACGAACAGTAGTAAATGTAGGAAATCTTAGGTGAGGCATAGGCGAAATCAAACTGAGTTTTGTTCTTTGCTTTCTCAAAAGCAGCTGAATTATTTCAGCAAAGTGACCACAGAAGATTTCACCTTCCCATAGGCACCCAGTGAAACCAATGTACAAAGCCACTGAAAAACAAGTCTTTTCTTCCTAGGCCATTGATAAAGCTGTAAATGTGTCGTTAGGCTTCAGATCATGGCATGTTCCCCCTGCAGTGCTATTGCTTCAGTTTTATAACACTCTTTCCATCACAAAGGAGCAATAGTCAAGTGTCTTGCTGGAAGGTCATGAGGTCACAGTGTTTGTTACTTAACACTATGTAAAGTAGCTACATCTCACTTTGCTGTAGCAATTGTGCTCTTACAGCATACTTGAGATTCTGGCTTCAGAAAGACTTGCATGGCTGATGTTATATAAGTCACAAAAACATTCCAGAAAAAAAAAAACAAAAAAACAAACATATTCTTTCTTGTGTAGATAGAAATTACCTCCAAATTAGAAGCTACATGATCAAGTTCCAGCAAACTCCAATTTTATTGGAAGACCCTTGGAAACTGAAACGAAACAACAAAAAGGAAAGGATATAGCAGACGGTGAAAACACAAACAGTCCCAGGGTGTTAGCTAGAGGAGGAAAGCAAATATCCAGTCTATCTACAGAGAACTGCCCTTTTCCTGAGACACAATCAGGCCAGTAATTCTCAAGGCTGAAAAATTGGACCCCTCCTTCATAGTCTTTAAATTAAGCTGGGAAAAAAACCTGCAATAAAATACATTAATAAAAGCAGATACAAGGTAAGCAGCAGACTTTGGATGCCTATTCATTCCAGGGAGTATTGGACCTGGAGGGGAGGGGATACACAATGGCATAATCTTTGGAAGAAAGAAAAGAGTAGATATCAAGGCTCCATAGCTTGCTGGAGATTCCTCTGCCTGTAACTGTATGTGGCTGCACCCCAACTTGTCTCAGTTATGTTGTTTCAGTCTAGGATGCCACAGTACAACCCAGAATTCACCCTAGACTGGAAGAAGGACATGGTTGTTGAGCCCCCTGATACAAGAATTATCTGCTACCAATTATATCATTTGTAGAACACGTTGTACCCTGCTTGTTCCTAGACCTAATGGTGGCAGACTCCTCCTCAAATCTCAGTGGAATGATCTCCTGTTAGTAAGGCAAAACACTTGTTTCTCCCCAGACCTCTAATGACTGGTTATCTCTCCTCCCAGCACTCGGTGGTGCGTAACGCTCTGTTCTGCCTGGAGACAGCAGTGGATGAGCAAGAAAACCACGTGTACACCAAGGCACTGATGGTATATGCCTTCGCCTTGGCACGGAAGGAGGAGAAGAGGAAGACCTTGCTTGACTCACTTGAAAAGGAAGCTGTGAAAAAGGGTAAGCGCTCCAAATGGGACATCTCTTTCTTTCAATTCACCAGCCTTACATCTTCCCTTGATAAAATGGCTTTTGTTGGTGGGACAATGGCTGCAGGAAATGGCTTCTGTGGGTGGGGAAAGATGGAAGGAGAGGAAAACACTGTGCAAAAAGGGGTGGCACTTTTGAGAACTCCCTCTCTGTGCCCAGTCTGACTTCTCTGCTCCAAGGAACTTCATCAGGAAGCACCAGGCACCATAGATCTCCATCAGTGCTGAACTAAAGGGTAGCTCTGCTAGCGTCTCTCCTCAGCCCACTCCTCTTGCCGCACCAGGCACTGCTTAGCAAAGCTGGGGCAAGGTTTATGGTCACTCCTTCCTTCCAGTGCACGTGCTCAATGTAGAACAAAGTTGACCTTGCACAGGACAAGGGACAATAAATCGGAGAAGAGGTGCCGAAAAAGAAAATGAAAATACAGGTCATGTTGGAGGCCATAGCACAAGCCCTGAGTCTTGCAGGGAATCACATAATAACTCAGAAGCATTCTGGTAAAGTCAGTCTAGACAGTAGGCTCGCCCAAGCGTTGGGTAGCGAGGTTGTGAAGGAATTATCCCCAGCACCTTTTGCCTTCTCCATCTGCAGGTGACTATCAAGCCCTGCTCACATTCTTTGGGTCACTTTGCCTCACAGACCTTGTCACTGCCTGACGCCAGCTTCTCTACTTAAAGATGGGAGGAGTGCCAGTCCGGTGCTCTGCTGGTGCTCAAGCCCGTAAATGTCCCTGTGAACCTGAAGCCCAGGACAAAGTGGTATCCAGGCATGAGGACTGAGCCTCAGCAGCTCAGACATGCTGCAGCACGTGAAGAGCTGTCTAACCCTTCCCACTTCATGCTACATGACAGATGCCGCCTGGAGACTCTGTCCTCCCAACTGGTCTGGCAGCAGATCAAGAACTCCCCTGTAATAACTACTAATAACAACTTCTTTGTTGTCCTCTCTCCGTGCTCCCTGCCTCCTGTGAAGATGGATCTGTTCACTGGCAGCGGCCTGGGAAAGAGCCAGAGGCTGATGTCCTGTACTACCACAACCGAGCTCCCTCTGCTGAAGTGGAGATGACAGCCTACGTGCTCCTTGCTCAGCTCACCACGTGGCCGGCACCTTCGCAGGAGGAGCTGTCGTTTGCATCTCTTATTGCAAAGTGGATCAGCAGTCAGCAGAACCCTAACGGAGGCTTCTCCTCCACGCAGGTGAGCTGCTTCCCTCCTGCAACCTCAAATGTCAATGCCAGAAGACAGGAAGTGTCCAAGACCCAGGTGGGAGCACAGTCAGGTTGGCCCGAGTGGCACTGTAGCCCTGCAGGGTAGCCCTGCGGTTCCCAAGGGGCCAGTAGTGCCTCTGGGAATGACTGACACTTTGTTTAATGACCTGGTTCTCTTGACACAGTGGGGCAGAACCGTTAAGGACACAAGGGATATGGGTCTGTGCCACTGGAGAGGGGCTCCCACAGCAATTCCTTTGTGCACAGGAAGCTGCTGCCTCACCCTGTGGCGAGCGAGCAAGTGAAGGCTGTGCAGAGCTCCGCACTACAGAGCTCAGGGAAGAGGCAACTGCTGTGCAGAGAACATGGGAAGGGAATGGAAACGTGCAAAAGCTGCCCTTTCCCTCTGTCCTTTCCACTTTAAACTGGAGAAAGTGGAGAATGGAGGGGAGAGTGCAGCCGACAGCAGAAGGCGGGCTGCAGGAGGACAGGCTCTGCAAAGGCTGACTGCATCCCGCCATGTGCTGGGGCCTGTCTCTTTCAGGACACGGTGGTGGCCCTCCAAGCCCTGTCCCTGTACGGAGCTGTCACCTATGCCAAGAGCGGAGCAGCTTCCAAAGTGACCCTGAGATCTGGAGGGGACTTCCAGCAAGACTTCCAAGTGGATCCCACAAACCGGCTGCTGCTCCAGCGAGTGCCCCTGCCCCAGGTGCCAGGGGAGTACAGCACGGAGGTGTCTGGAGAAGGATGCGTCTACCTGCAGGTGAGGGTGATGGGGGCATGTGGTATCCTGGGAGGGAAGTCCCTTGCCAGGCAGGAACCAGGGAGAGGGCAGAAGGGACAGGAGAGAGGGGGAAGAAGTGGGAGGGAAGGCTCTGGGAGAGGGAACAGGAGAAGAAGTGTAGAAGTGTGCAGAACAGAAAGAGTGGGATGGAAGGAGGGAAGGATCTGCAATATGGAGGAGCCGGGAGAAGGGGGGAGGCTGGGTGGGGAGAGGATTGTCTCTCTCCTGTGTTGAGCACACACGCGCACGCTCTCACAGAGCTGCTGGCTCTCCCCTAGACAAGCCTGAAGTACAACGTGCAGCCCACACAGGAGGATGCTCCCTTCATGCTCCACGTGTACATAATCCCAGAGACGTGTGTGGACTCCAAGGCTCACAAGGTCTTTGACATAGGCATCAATGTCAGGTGAGTCTGCGTTTGGGTCTGAGCCTTCCTTGAGAAGCCATGGGAGCTGAAGGAGTTCTGGTTGCCCAGGGTGAGCCAGTCTGGAAGCCCTGGAGGGCCAATGCATCTCTGGGAAGGTGGGCAGGAAGCAGCTGGGCTGGGAGGAGAAGCTGTGGAGGAAGGGCATGACCTACATTGGTGGAGCTGTCTGGGCAGCCTGGGGCTGGGCTACTGAGAGGCTGTGTAGATGACAAAGAAGAGACCCTGGCATTGCTGGAGAAGAACGGACATGGGCGGGGGGGGGGAGGGTGCCCAGTGTTATGGAAAAGGCGGAGATGCTGCCAGCTTCAACTTGAAGCGTACTGAACTTGTGTTGCTTGGTTCCTTAGCTATACCGGGGAGCGCAACAGCTCCAACATGGTCATTGTTGATGTGAAGATGTTGTCGGGATTCATCCCCTTGAAGTCCTCTGTGAGGAAGGTAGGAGCCTGTTTGTTGAACTAGCAACATCGTACTTCTTATCTTCAAGACATCTTCCAAGCATCTGTAGCAAACTGGATGGCTTCAGGGTCTGAATCAGCTTGATCTTGCCATTGTCATCTGCACATTTGCCATGGACAGTGTTCGCTTTCCATACCTGGCTCAAGGCCAGCACAAGGGGAGAGAATGTGATGAATCTAGGAAAAACAAAGTAATTTTTCCCTTGCAGTGGTGAGGGGCACCTTTATTATCACCATGTCCCAAGAGCTCCCTAAAAGCACTGTCTGTGCATAGGACATTCAAAAGTAGTGCTGTTCCCTTTTTCTCTCTTCTAACCTGACAACAACTTCTAGCAATATTAACTGTGTAAGTCTTTGAGATGCTGAGCAGGTGCATAGTCTGGGAAAGAAAGGCAGTCATTAGATACTGCAGAACTAGTAAGCCAGGATGGTATTTTCAGCGAATCACTACACCCCTGTGCTTGAACCAGTGCCCAGTCCCTGATGGAGCGAGGCCGTACTTCACCAGTCAGGCTGGTGATGGATGACCTGGGGACTGGGATATCTAGTGGCACACCAAGGGAACAGTTCCATGCGGGTGCTGCAGTTTGCTAGAACCCCAGTGCTGCATCCACAGTACATCCCATCCCAAGGGCTGCACAAGGGGCACAGGGAGAACATCCTCAATACAGTAACATCTTGATCTTCTTTCTTCAGCTGGAGGGTCACCCCATTATTGAGCGCACAGAGTTGAGTACCAACCATGTCCTACTATATCTTGAAAAGGTGAGTGTCTGGGGCGAGGATGGGTCAGACACACAGGCGTTGTAGCAATTGGCCACATAGGGCAAAAGATCTGAGACTCAAAAGTGCCACAGCTCTGACAAGAATTAGACCGAATCTCACAGTCTTTTTGCCCACCTTTCAGACTTGATGGTTCTTTGCCCCAGCCCTCGGCAGGCTTTCCCTCCAGCCTGCACACAGATCGGGCCATGGCCTCCCCAGCAGCCAGAGCCTCCCCGACAGCGTGGGGAAAGGCCCCGGGGTTCCCCCTTGCCCCTCAGCCAGCCCCGCAGGCCCCGCAGCCCCCGCTCCTCGCAGGGCCCGGGCACGGGTGCCAGGGGCGAGCGAGGGAGCCCGGGGCAGGGCGGAGCCGCCCCTGGGCTGAGCCTCCACCGCTTCCCTTCCCCAGCTGAGCAGCGAGACCCTCAGCTTTTCCTTCACGGTGGAGCGGGACATCCCCGTGCAGGGCCTGAAGCCAGCGCAGGTCAAGGTCTACGACTACTACGAGACAGGTGAGTGCAGGGCTGGGGGCTCCCGGGACAGCGCGGGGCGAGCGCGGGGCGAGCGCGGGGCGAGCGCGGGGCGGGCGCGGCGGGGCCGACAGCGGTGGGGGCCTGCAACCGCCCCTAGCCCGGGCCGTGGCCCGGCCCCGCGCTGTCTGAGCCCTCCGAGCGCAGAGGGGCCGGCCCCGAGAGCTGCGCAGCGTGTTGGCAGAAGGTGCCGGAGCCGCCCTGGGGCGCCCCGGGCTGGAGACCTGATGGGGCTGTCTGTGTGCTGCCGCAGCCTCCGGTCGGCCCCGTGACTGAGGCTCCCCCAGCCCCAGCCCAGCCGGGATCTCCGGGGGGAAGCTGTGGAGAGCGGCAGGGGTCTGCTAGGGGGCCTGGGAAAGGCGTCTGTCTGGCACCTGTTCCTCTGCCGGGAGTGCCGAGGGGCTCTGACAGACGGCTCTCTCCCTTCCCTTCCCTTCTCTTCCAGATGAGTTCGCCACACAGGAGTACAGCGCTCCCTGCACCACAGGTAGGTGTACAGAACAGCTGACATGTTCAGGATGGGCTAATTGCAGGTTGTCTCAAGCCTTGGTTTTCATCAGCCTGTGTATACTCTTGAGCATTTGCCTTCACTCTGCTTAGTGCAGTCTGAAGGCATGCATGTCTCAGTAATGAGAAGAAAAGCACTGCTGCCACCTAATGTTCTGTGTAAGATTGGATAAAGCCTTCATTTTGTTTCACTGAGAATGGAAGACCCAATGCTAGTCACTGCCTTCATTTGCATAAAGGCATTTGTCTTTTCCTGAGTCTGTATGTACAGACGTTTTACAAAATAAGACTGAAATCTTCTTTATCTCCTTTGTGACTGAACATCCCACTCACCCTTTTCTACCTCTGTCCTTTTCAGGGACACGTTTGCCACGGTGCAGACACAAAAGGGTGTACCAAGTAGTTGTCTACAAAACAAAATGTTAAAATTTTGATGTCATTCATATGTCTTTGGTTGGGACCTTTCAAACTCTGCCCTGGATTATATATTCCTTTGGGAAATTCAGGTGCTGAGTGAGAATGTGTGCTAGGATAGCTCATGGATCTTCAGGATAAATCTGCCTTCTCTACCCTTTCTGTAGCATAAATATCTTGAATGTGTCAAGCCACAGCAGCTGCATATTTTTAGGTGAAGCAGTTTCCCAGGTTTTAAAAGGGCTTGAACTCACATAGCCACCAGAACACAGAGATGATGTCCAGGACTCTGGACACCACCTCACCAGTTACCTCTGTCCTTTTCTCACCTTCAGCCAAGGCTGAACAGGGAAATGCCTGAAGAACACATCTTATCTGAGCTTTGCTGGATCACCTCTGCTCCTAGAAGATCTCTTTGTTGAGGGGGGCTATTGAAATGTTACGAGGAGTACACCTCAACACCAAAAAGGAAGTACCCCTATAAATAAATCTTAATTCTCATCAGGTGCCTCTGGCCTTATTTTGTATTACTGTGTCTTGTCTCTCTTCCCATCCATAGTTCAAACCATGTAATGGCCTGAGGTTTAATTCCAGAGTCATCCACAGCAAGGTGGTGTTTGGCAACTCCTCAGGAATACTAGAAGGCAGATGGCTTTCAGCAGTGGGGAGGCTTATCTCCATACATGCCAGTTCTCTAGGAAGAGAGGAAATCCTGCCTGATCCATTACTCACAGGAAGCTTGGATCCCTGCCTCTTAAATGGGTGTTTTCAGCAAGATAATACTTGAATATAAACATCTGATCACATACCTCCTTTGGTCCTACTGTGAAATCACTGCTATGAGTTAGAAGGACAGTGTGAACCTACCAATCCGATCTTCCACAGCAGGCCAGACAGAAGTGAAGGGAAGGCTTGTGGACTTTCCCATTTTAGCAGTGAAGACATTGCTTGTTTCTAAATAGCTGAGTGAAATTAGAGAGGGACTTGGAACTTAACAGTGTCATTACTCAGAATTTCAACCAAGAACCACCTTATAAACCCTTATAAACTTATGTTTTTCATTAGAACTTTATCCTCTTCTCCTCAGTGGAGGCCTGTAGACCTCTTTTGGCTTTTTTGAATAATTTTAAGACAGTCTTTTTGTTTTGTTTGGTTTGGGTTTTTTTCTCCCTCGCTACTAGGCATAGAGTTCTTCAGCTGAATTCTGAGGGGAGGCCCTGGGTTCCCATCTGGTAGGTTGGGTTAAACTTTTTTCATGTCAGTTTTCCAAATGACCACATTCTCTCTAGTCTAGATCTCTCCCGGGGATGCAGAAGCACTCAGCCTTCATTCAGTAGGTCATACGGCACCCTGTGTATTTTATTTTTATTGTGTGGAGGTGCCTTTGGGCCTGCCACTGTAAGCATAAGCAAACACATTTACAGAAGGCCCTCACACAGCTTTTTTCAAGTACACAGACCTAGGCTGTCAAAAATGTAAGTCATCATCGCAGCAAAGAACTTGTGTCAGTGTCATTACGGTTCTTTGTGTTGTAATAATCATCTGTGTGTGTGTCTCAAGACCCCCTTTCATGAGCTCGAATTCCTCACTGTGTGAGGAAAGCAGTTTGCTCTGGCCCCTTTTAAAGCTGTCCCCCTGCTGTGGGGTCATGAAAGCAGTCCCAGCTGAGACTGTTAGTGAGGGGCAAGCAGGTTCAAAAGTGCCAGGTCTGCAAACTTCTGTGTACAGACCTTCCTTTACAGCAGGCTCTAGGTGGATGGGAACAGCTCCTTCATTTTCATTTACTTTCTGGTGACTATTCTATATAGTTACAGTGTTGGATCTTTTCTGCCTCAAATTAAACAAAGTGACCATCATGATAATTTAATTTTAAAGTCTATAATATCACTGGCGTATGTTCCATTTGCAAAATTTGGATAGCAACTTTCTACTGTGGAAGGAGTTAAACACAGTGTTTTGCTGCTGCCTGGTTTTAAATGAGACAACATCTAACGGTTGCCCATGGGCAGCCACATCATTTGTCATTTGGAGCTCCCTGACGAGACCGTATTTGTAAAGAAATTTTAACATCTCTCGCTTGACTAAAAAGTCTCATATGTGCAGGTCCTCCATGGCATACATGTTGGAAACTTTAGCAAGGCTACCTTACAGAAGTACAGGGATGTCTGAACATTGACTTTCAATCTCCACAAAGCATGCATGGCGTGCTTCAAAGGCAAAGCACAGTGGTCTAAAATCAAAACACTTTAATTCAGCAACCAAAAACTATGGTGCTTTGAGAACCTGGAAAAGTAATTGCCTCATGGTAGGAAATTAGATGGTTTTACTATTTCTAAATCAAAACAAAATGCAATTAGTATTCATGCTTGAGTAGAAATTTTGCTCTGCTTTCACTGAAGCCAGTTGACTTCTCTTAATATGAGGTGTCAAAAAGATCTTGAGTGAGTAAATGCCAAACACCACAGGAGACAAAGTGACATAATGACTAGCAAACCAGATTGAAGCACTTTATTTGTTCTCAGTAACACTTTATTTGTTTGGATAGGCACACTAAAACTGAATGGAACAAGTAGCTGTGCGTACTTTGGATACTCAATAAAACATGGTACATAATAATATGCATTTCATGAGAATAAACAGTCACATGAGATCTTTCTGCCATTCAAAAGTTAAAAGCAGAAATTAATAGGACAAAAACAAGAAAAGGGGAGCATTCCTGGAGACACCTAAAAGGACTATGCACAGTTTCACCAAAGCAACCCTATGTTTTAAATAAATGTGTCGTTTAAACTAGATTTAGGTAGGTAGGTTAGCTTCTCCTTGGGAATCTCTCCGAAGCAGGCACAAGATAGGGAATTTTTGCACAAGAAGGCCCAATCTTCAACTGGAGAACAGGCCATTGGAAGTTGGCAGCTGAAGGCATAGTGCATATACACACTCCTCCTGCCCGCCATGCACACTCTAATCTTAGAAGAGGGTAGACTGTGTATCTTCTCCCACTATTCTACAAACAGGAAACCATCCTGGAAGAGCTGTCTACAGGACACATCACAAAGGTTGAGTTTCATGTATCATTAGCTGATCATCCAGGTTGCCTACCGGTGGGAGACATGGACAAGCGCCTGCAGAGACAAATTCAATCAATGTTATGGGTTCTAAGCCAGGGGAGAGACATAGTTCTTAAGAAGTACCTGTCCTTCATTTATTAGAGAGGATCTCAGATGTCAGTTCAGAGTACGTAACACTAAGAGGGCTACATTAGAAAGGCTAGACCCAACTTAAATCATTCTGTCCTCTTTTCTTTTCCTCACTTGTCAGCCTTACTGCTCTGCACACAGGCATGGCTGGATGGGATGCTCTTCAGCCTAAAAAGCCAGGGAGATTAAAGCTGTGACTAGAGGCTGGGAAGGAAAAAGCAGATTTGGGGATAAACTGTTCAAATATCATTGATGAGTGCAGTTAATTTATTTGAAAAGTTCATTTCTCATTCCTTGCAGGCACTATTTATCTGTAGCTCCATAGATGGTGGTGGTGGTGGTGGTAGTGAAGCAGGCGGATTCCAGAAACTGGGAGTATTCTTCATGCATTGCCCTGGTCTGCTTCCTCTGCAAGGATGGAAGATGTCAGAGTATAGGAGTTAGAGGGCTATGTCAGTTCCCCCCATCAGGCCAAGAGACAGAGAGAGCAAGATGTGGATTTGGGAAGCCAGGGTGTTGTGTGAAGCTCAGTACAGGAGAGTGAGTTGCTGTTTGACCAGGGTTGAGGATCATCCAAAGCACTCAACACTCATGTCACCTTCAAAGCTATGCGAGGTTGAGAGAGGGATGAAATCCTTTCTGACCCACAGAGAGAGATACACAGAATGGGATTTGTCACAGCTGGGATGGACACAGGAGCACAGTGCAAACAGGCAGCAAGGATGTTCACTGCAGCAATGAGAAGTGCTCTTAAAGTCTACTTATTTCTCTGAAGACAGTGGAAGGAACATGCTGCACTAGTACTGTTCAAGGCAGGGAAGGAAACTTTCTGCTTTGCAACTGAGACCTGCCTTTCAGTCAGTGCAGACCACCTTTGGACACATAGATGAGTGGATGGACCTCTTAACTAGCAACTTCCCACCATCCTTTCCAATGAAGATAAAATCTCTTGCCTTTTAATGGACATGGGGAAAAGTAGCTTAAAATCTAAAGCCTCCCCAATAGCTGGATAACCAGACCATGCCAATATATGCTTTGGAAATGCTTTACTATCCACTCAGTATCTTATGCACCCTTTTTTTTTCCCATGAAGGGAGGACTATAGGCCCAGAATCAGCAGAACAAAACTGTACCTATGAACACAGCCCAGGTCAGCAAGCAGTATGGAATAAAAGCATGAGAGTTCAGGTTCTTTTCCAAGACACTAGATAAGAATAAATAAAGAGATAAATTTCACCATTTACCACCAGCAAGAGGCAAAGCTTTTGCCTTACCTAAGTCCAAATCACTTTTTCTCTGTTCTCTGGTACCACAGTCAGAAAAACCTCTTCCCAGGGTCTCAGTGATGTCCAGAAGTCTCCATATTCCAAACACCTTAAACTAGGCAACTGACGGGAAGCCAGACCTGCCAGTCTTCATACTTGAAGACTCCATGTAGGACAAGGGAAGTATGCCTGGTCAGGGCCTTACACAGAGGCTGAGTTGCTGAGCTGGGTAGGGTGCCATGTTTGAGAACTATGATCCTCCCTGCAGATGTTGCTGTGTCTACAGGTAGGGGTCTATGACCAAGGCAGTTTTCTGTTACCATACAAGAGGGGCAAGCCCAACTTCCTATAAAAGCCAAACATCTCTTCAATAGCAAGGATTGGGAGGGATTCCTCTGTACTAGGGACTCTGTACTGCAGGTTATGGCTCCACACTCAGAGTAGGAAGCAAGGGACTGAAAGCAGCACCATGTTACAGCTTTAGGGAAAAGGTATGCCAAGCCTTGGCAAGACATTCTGGAGCACAACATGAAATCATGGCAGATCACACCGTGACATGCTGCTTTATGGATTATCTTTTGGTGGTCTCAGTGTTCTGTGTTGCTTCAGACAGAGCACTTTTGGGAGGAGTGTGCCAGGAGGCTTTAAAGAGCCAAGTACCCGCAGCATGATCCCACAGCTGCACTAGCTAGAGCTCTTGGGAAGTACCTGAGGATACTTAAAGCATGGTATAGGAAACTTGGACTCAAAGAAGTCCAAGGGGCAGTAACAGAATAATAGGGACACAACCTTCATTCAAGTCAGGAAAACCTGAATATGGAAACCCCTCTGAGAATTCAGGGATGGTGATTTTTAAATAGGAAAACAACATTGTGGCTCCCGTGCTCTCAATTTTGTATACAAAATCTGTGCTTGTGAGTTGGGCCCATCACATCCATATTACCCATTAAGTAGAAAGATACAAGTGCTGTCTGGAAGACGAAAAGTTCAATGAAAAAGTCGTAGGGAACTGTGAACGGAAGAGCTCTCGATACCTACCTGTGGTGCAGGGAGCGCTGTACTCCTGTATGGCGAACTCATCTGGAAGAGAAGGGAAGGGAAGGGAAGGGAAGGGAAGGGAAGGGAAGGGAAGGGA
>JANVCC010000044.1:1150929-1180164 GCA_025345505.1 Todiramphus chloris collaris
GAAGGGAAGGGAAGGGAAGGGAAGGGAAGGGAAGGGAAGGGAAGGGAGAGAGCCGTCTGTCAGAGCCCCTCGGCACTCCCGGCAGAGGAACAGGTGCCAGACAGACGCCTTTCCCAGGCCCCCTAGCAGACCCCTGCCGCTCTCCACAGCTTCCCCCCGGAGATCCCGGCTGGGCTGGGGCTGGGGGAGCCTCAGTCACGGGGCCGACCGGAGGCTGCGGCAGCACACAGACAGCCCCATCAGGTCTCCAGCCCGGGGCGCCCCAGGGCGGCTCCGGCACCTTCTGCCAACACGCTGCGCAGCTCTCGGGGCCGGCCCCTCTGCGCTCGGAGGGCTCAGACAGCGCGGGGCCGGGCCACGGCCCGGGCTAGGGGCGGTTGCAGGCCCCCACCGCTGTCGGCCCCGCCGCGCCCGCCCCGCGCTCGCCCCGCGCTCGCCCCGCGCTCGCCCCGCGCTGTCCCGGGAGCCCCCAGCCCTGCACTCACCTGTCTCGTAGTAGTCGTAGACCTTGACCTGCGCTGGCTTCAGGCCCTGCACGGGGATGTCCCGCTCCACCGTGAAGGAAAAGCTGAGGGTCTCGCTGCTCAGCTGGGGAAGGGAAGCGGTGGAGGCTCAGCCCAGGGGCGGCTCCGCCCTGCCCCGGGCTCCCTCGCTCGCCCCTGGCACCCGTGCCCGGGCCCTGCGAGGAGCGGGGGCTGCGGGGCCTGCGGGGCTGGCTGAGGGGCAAGGGGGAACCCCGGGGCCTTTCCCCACGCTGTCGGGGAGGCTCTGGCTGCTGGGGAGGCCATGGCCCGATCTGTGTGCAGGCTGGAGGGAAAGCCTGCCGAGGGCTGGGGCAAAGAACCATCAAGTCTGAAAGGTGGGCAAAAAGACTGTGAGATTCGGTCTAATTCTTGTCAGAGCTGTGGCACTTTTGAGTCTCAGATCTTTTGCCCTATGTGGCCAATTGCTACAACGCCTGTGTGTCTGACCCATCCTCGCCCCAGACACTCACCTTTTCAAGATATAGTAGGACATGGTTGGTACTCAACTCTGTGCGCTCAATAATGGGGTGACCCTCCAGCTGAAGAAAGAAGATCAAGATGTTACTGTATTGAGGATGTTCTCCCTGTGCCCCTTGTGCAGCCCTTGGGATGGGATGTACTGTGGATGCAGCACTGGGGTTCTAGCAAACTGCAGCACCCGCATGGAACTGTTCCCTTGGTGTGCCACTAGATATCCCAGTCCCCAGGTCATCCATCACCAGCCTGACTGGTGAAGTACGGCCTCGCTCCATCAGGGACTGGGCACTGGTTCAAGCACAGGGGTGTAGTGATTCGCTGAAAATACCATCCTGGCTTACTAGTTCTGCAGTATCTAATGACTGCCTTTCTTTCCCAGACTATGCACCTGCTCAGCATCTCAAAGACTTACACAGTTAATATTGCTAGAAGTTGTTGTCAGGTTAGAAGAGAGAAAAAGGGAACAGCACTACTTTTGAATGTCCTATGCACAGACAGTGCTTTTAGGGAGCTCTTGGGACATGGTGATAATAAAGGTGCCCCTCACCACTGCAAGGGAAAAATTACTTTGTTTTTCCTAGATTCATCACATTCTCTCCCCTTGTGCTGGCCTTGAGCCAGGTATGGAAAGCGAACACTGTCCATGGCAAATGTGCAGATGACAATGGCAAGATCAAGCTGATTCAGACCCTGAAGCCATCCAGTTTGCTACAGATGCTTGGAAGATGTCTTGAAGATAAGAAGTACGATGTTGCTAGTTCAACAAACAGGCTCCTACCTTCCTCACAGAGGACTTCAAGGGGATGAATCCCGACAACATCTTCACATCAACAATGACCATGTTGGAGCTGTTGCGCTCCCCGGTATAGCTAAGGAACCAAGCAACACAAGTTCAGTACGCTTCAAGTTGAAGCTGGCAGCATCTCCGCCTTTTCCATAACACTGGGCACCCTCCCCCCCCCCGCCCATGTCCGTTCTTCTCCAGCAATGCCAGGGTCTCTTCTTTGTCATCTACACAGCCTCTCAGTAGCCCAGCCCCAGGCTGCCCAGACAGCTCCACCAATGTAGGTCATGCCCTTCCTCCACAGCTTCTCCTCCCAGCCCAGCTGCTTCCTGCCCACCTTCCCAGAGATGCATTGGCCCTCCAGGGCTTCCAGACTGGCTCACCCTGGGCAACCAGAACTCCTTCAGCTCCCATGGCTTCTCAAGGAAGGCTCAGACCCAAACGCAGACTCACCTGACATTGATGCCTATGTCAAAGACCTTGTGAGCCTTGGAGTCCACACACGTCTCTGGGATTATGTACACGTGGAGCATGAAGGGAGCATCCTCCTGTGTGGGCTGCACGTTGTACTTCAGGCTTGTCTAGGGGAGAGCCAGCAGCTCTGTGAGAGCGTGCGCGTGTGTGCTCAACACAGGAGAGAGACAATCCTCTCCCCACCCAGCCTCCCCCCTTCTCCCGGCTCCTCCATATTGCAGATCCTTCCCTCCTTCCATCCCACTCTTTCTGTTCTGCACACTTCTACACTTCTTCTCCTGTTCCCTCTCCCAGAGCCTTCCCTCCCACTTCTTCCCCCTCTCTCCTGTCCCTTCTGCCCTCTCCCTGGTTCCTGCCTGGCAAGGGACTTCCCTCCCAGGATACCACATGCCCCCATCACCCTCACCTGCAGGTAGACGCATCCTTCTCCAGACACCTCCGTGCTGTACTCCCCTGGCACCTGGGGCAGGGGCACTCGCTGGAGCAGCAGCCGGTTTGTGGGATCCACTTGGAAGTCTTGCTGGAAGTCCCCTCCAGATCTCAGGGTCACTTTGGAAGCTGCTCCGCTCTTGGCATAGGTGACAGCTCCGTACAGGGACAGGGCTTGGAGGGCCACCACCGTGTCCTGAAAGAGACAGGCCCCAGCACATGGCGGGATGCAGTCAGCCTTTGCAGAGCCTGTCCTCCTGCAGCCCGCCTTCTGCTGTCGGCTGCACTCTCCCCTCCATTCTCCACTTTCTCCAGTTTAAAGTGGAAAGGACAGAGGGAAAGGGCAGCTTTTGCACGTTTCCATTCCCTTCCCATGTTCTCTGCACAGCAGTTGCCTCTTCCCTGAGCTCTGTAGTGCGGAGCTCTGCACAGCCTTCACTTGCTCGCTCGCCACAGGGTGAGGCAGCAGCTTCCTGTGCACAAAGGAATTGCTGTGGGAGCCCCTCTCCAGTGGCACAGACCCATATCCCTTGTGTCCTTAACGGTTCTGCCCCACTGTGTCAAGAGAACCAGGTCATTAAACAAAGTGTCAGTCATTCCCAGAGGCACTACTGGCCCCTTGGGAACCGCAGGGCTACCCTGCAGGGCTACAGTGCCACTCGGGCCAACCTGACTGTGCTCCCACCTGGGTCTTGGACACTTCCTGTCTTCTGGCATTGACATTTGAGGTTGCAGGAGGGAAGCAGCTCACCTGCGTGGAGGAGAAGCCTCCGTTAGGGTTCTGCTGACTGCTGATCCACTTTGCAATAAGAGATGCAAACGACAGCTCCTCCTGCGAAGGTGCCGGCCACGTGGTGAGCTGAGCAAGGAGCACGTAGGCTGTCATCTCCACTTCAGCAGAGGGAGCTCGGTTGTGGTAGTACAGGACATCAGCCTCTGGCTCTTTCCCAGGCCGCTGCCAGTGAACAGATCCATCTTCACAGGAGGCAGGGAGCACGGAGAGAGGACAACAAAGAAGTTGTTATTAGTAGTTATTACAGGGGAGTTCTTGATCTGCTGCCAGACCAGTTGGGAGGACAGAGTCTCCAGGCGGCATCTGTCATGTAGCATGAAGTGGGAAGGGTTAGACAGCTCTTCACGTGCTGCAGCATGTCTGAGCTGCTGAGGCTCAGTCCTCATGCCTGGATACCACTTTGTCCTGGGCTTCAGGTTCACAGGGACATTTACGGGCTTGAGCACCAGCAGAGCACCGGACTGGCACTCCTCCCATCTTTAAGTAGAGAAGCTGGCGTCAGGCAGTGACAAGGTCTGTGAGGCAAAGTGACCCAAAGAATGTGAGCAGGGCTTGATAGTCACCTGCAGATGGAGAAGGCAAAAGGTGCTGGGGATAATTCCTTCACAACCTCGCTACCCAACGCTTGGGCGAGCCTACTGTCTAGACTGACTTTACCAGAATGCTTCTGAGTTATTATGTGATTCCCTGCAAGACTCAGGGCTTGTGCTATGGCCTCCAACATGACCTGTATTTTCATTTTCTTTTTCGGCACCTCTTCTCCGATTTATTGTCCCTTGTCCTGTGCAAGGTCAACTTTGTTCTACATTGAGCACGTGCACTGGAAGGAAGGAGTGACCATAAACCTTGCCCCAGCTTTGCTAAGCAGTGCCTGGTGCGGCAAGAGGAGTGGGCTGAGGAGAGACGCTAGCAGAGCTACCCTTTAGTTCAGCACTGATGGAGATCTACGGTGCCTGGTGCTTCCTGATGAAGTTCCTTGGAGCAGAGAAGTCAGACTGGGCACAGAGAGGGAGTTCTCAAAAGTGCCACCCCTTTTTGCACAGTGTTTTCCTCTCCTTCCATCTTTCCCCACCCACAGAAGCCATTTCCTGCAGCCATTGTCCCACCAACAAAAGCCATTTTATCAAGGGAAGATGTAAGGCTGGTGAATTGAAAGAAAGAGATGTCCCATTTGGAGCGCTTACCCTTTTTCACAGCTTCCTTTTCAAGTGAGTCAAGCAAGGTCTTCCTCTTCTCCTCCTTCCGTGCCAAGGCGAAGGCATATACCATCAGTGCCTTGGTGTACACGTGGTTTTCTTGCTCATCCACTGCTGTCTCCAGGCAGAACAGAGCGTTACGCACCACCGAGTGCTGGGAGGAGAGATAACCAGTCATTAGAGGTCTGGGGAGAAACAAGTGTTTTGCCTTACTAACAGGAGATCATTCCACTGAGATTTGAGGAGGAGTCTGCCACCATTAGGTCTAGGAACAAGCAGGGTACAACGTGTTCTACAAATGATATAATTGGTAGCAGATAATTCTTGTATCAGGGGGCTCAACAACCATGTCCTTCTTCCAGTCTAGGGTGAATTCTGGGTTGTACTGTGGCATCCTAGACTAAAACAACATAACTGAGACAAGTTGGGGTGCAGCCACATACAGTTACAGGCAGAGGAATCTCCAGCAAGGCGATGGTGATGTAGGCCGTCAGTGAGACCTCATTGTCCACTCCACCCTGCAGGGAAACACAAAAGTAGTGCTGAGCCCACCTATTTTCTTGTCTTCTCTCTTTCCTCCCACTCCAGTGGGAATACTTTATTCTGCATTCTAAACCCTTAACTTATCTGTTCCCCTTGCAGCTGATGTGGCAGTGTCATTATCACTTATAAAATGCAGGCTAGAATCACACAGAATCACAGAATCTCTGTGGTTGAAAAAGACCTTTAATATCATCAAGACCAACTGTTATCTAACTCTATCAGGACCACTACTATGCCATATTCTTTAGGACAATATCTAGACAGTTTTTAAATGCATCCAGCGATGGTGGTGCAACCACTTCCCTGGGCAGCCTATTCCAGTCTTTGATAACCCTTTCGGTAGAGAAGTTTTTCCTCATGTCCAACCTCAGTCTCCCCTGGCGCAACTTTCCCTTGTCCTGTCAGTTGTGACTTGTGAGAAGAGACCAATATCCATCTGTCTACAACCTCCTATCAGGGATCTGTAGGGAGTCAAAAGGTCTCCCCGCAGCCTCCTTTTCTTCAGACTAAACAACCTAAGTTCCCTCAGATGATCCTCATAAGACTTGTTTTCCAGACCCCTCACCAGCTTTGTTGCCCTCCTCTGTATCCACTCCAGTACCTCAATGTCTTTCTTGTACTGAGGTGCCCTAAACTGCACCCAGTACTCAAGGTGTGGCCTCACCAATGCTGAGTGCAGGGGGACAATCACTTCTCTAGTCCTGCTGTCCACACTATTCCTGATATAGTCCGGGATGCTATGTCCTGCTTGGCCACCTGGGCACACTGCTGGCTCATGTTGATCAATGGCTGTCTATCAAAACTTCCAAGTCCTTTTCTGCCAAGTAGCTTTCCAGCCACTCCTCCCCAAGCCTGTAGCATTGCAGGGGGTTGTTGTGGCCCAAGTGCAGGACTCAGCACTTGGCCTTCTTGAAGTCCATGTGATTGGCCTCAGTCCATTGCTTCAGCCTGCCCATATCCCTCTGAAGAGCCTTACTACCCTCAAGCCAGTCAACAATCCCACCTAACTTGATGTTGTCTGTAAACTTACTGAGTTAGACTTCATTCTCCTTTCTACTGTGGTGATCATAGAGAACAACATCTGTCTCCCTAGTGCTTGCCCTTGACATGGGAATTTCCCATCTGTCTGTACGCTCAAGAAAATCAACTGGACCCATCTAACTCATACGCAAGTTCTTGCCTCACAAAAAAAAACACAACAGGCAGACCTTCATAGCATTGTTCAGGAGTGTCCCAGAACTGCGGAAACAGCCGTTCTCTTTCTGTTTGAAGGACAGCCAGACCAAAGCATCTTGGATGTGTTTCTCATCTATGAAGATGTGAGGCCGGGCCTGGGCAAAAGACTTGAGGACAAAGGCTGTGAGCCTGAAAGGGAGAAAGAACAGTGAAAGGGCCTAAGCAGGCCTGTTGTCCACCTCAGGTGACAGGGCCCATGTGCACATCATCTGTCTGGAGAAAGGCAAGAAGGCCTGGGAAACTTACTGGCTGATTAGTCAGACCAGAATGTACAGTATATCTTCGCCTCAAAAAATATGTCAAAAAACTGCTCCTCACCTTAACTTCTTGTCCCTCATTTGGCTTATAAAACCCTGTGATCCCTTTGTGTTGAGGCTACAATTTGAAGAATAGTGATTGCTGATCTGTATTTATCAAAAATCTCTTTGGAGAAAGTAGGGAATTGCATGCCACTTAACTTTTGCATAATAGTATTACTTAAAATTATAGGAAGAATAATTAAATCCCTGCTAGCTCATGGACTGCTGGCAGGACTCTTGAACTAGAAATCTATGCCTCATCGGTTTTGCAGAACTCCACAGAGATGTAAAGTAAAGAAGAACATGTTAAAAGAGTTTTTACTAGAGTTATTACAAGCAGTTATGCAGAAGAACCAGGCACGCAATTAGAAGCCAACATGCTGTCAAGAGACAAGTACTCTTTCAGAAACTAAAAGCAAAATGAAGATGATGAAATCATCTGTTCTTACCCTTACTTAAAGTTGAAAATGCACAATGATATGCTGGAGCAACTCAAAACTTTGCTGTAAGTCACACTGGCAACATACATACTCCTCCAGGCTCTCTTTGCTTAGTAACACACAAACACTCTTGAAAGAAAGAAAAATGCATACAGCATTGGTCTGGGATTATCATCCTCTCCACTTATATGGAAATCTTTCCACATATATGGGAACCTTTCCCAGCAGCGTTCTCAGTAGACACTAGTCTAGAAGGGCTGCTACTGCAACCCTTCAGTCTTTCACAGTCAGGATGTGAAATCCCTGCTCCCTTCTTCCCCAATTTATCTCCATTTCCTTCTTGTCTGTCATAGTTCTCACAGCTGCTGGTGGGAGGATGAGCCTCAGCTACATAACTGGCTGAAGGAGCCTCTTTCATCAAGTAGGAGGCAGCACAGGGACCACGGCAGCTCTGGAAAGCCTACTAGTCTACAACAGCATTTCCTGTGCTGTTGCTCCTATGCCATTCAGCATTTATTGTAAATGTGTACCTGAGAAAGGGGAGTGTATAGGGGAGGCATAGGTGACACTGAAATCTCACCAGGTGTTCCCTGTTTGGCCATAACGTGGTCCAAAGGTACTGTAAGAGCCATCTGGGTGCTTGTAGTTTAGCTGCCTCTGATAACCTGCAATGAAGAATTCAAGCAAGATTCAGATGTCACAAAAAGTCTGCCTCAAGGATGGGGGAGCAGAAAAGCAGCTGTATCAGCAAAGGCAAATGAGGAGTAGGTCAGTCCTACCCCAGCCAGTAAGTACTGTTACATCATCACCTCCATGTACTGCTTGTTCTGAATGAGGAGATGCCAACAACTGCCTTTCTCCAGAAGGAAGGCAGGACATATTCATAACAATGGACAAGTCACTGTAGCAGGTCACCTGACAACTCTGAACAAGCCAACTAGGGAGCAGAGAAAAGCATGTGCAATGATCAGGTTCCCTAATGCTTAAGCAGCAGAAAATAATAAAGAAAAGAGCAGAGAAGGGCCTTCTCAGGCATATAGCAGAGACCATTTGTGCATGAAAGAAGTTCTCTTTTCACATCTGGCCAGTGTTTGACAGAATCACCCCAGGGAGGATCTATCAAAAATCCAAAGCAGAAGCAAACACTGTGTCTCAGCTCACCGCTCACTAAGTATCCAATGGCCTTGGATTTGACCTCCTCACTCAGCTGCCCAGTCTTGTTCAGGTAGTCCAGGACATAGATGTTGGGTGCAAAAAGGGCAAGGTTCTGCTCCCCACAGCCAAATGGCATCTGGAGAAGCTGATGCAGGTTTTGCATGGCAGTGCCCATGATGTCACCTGGGAAGCAGGAGATACCAGAAGGATATTAACAGTACTCAGGACTGACTATCAGAATCAGTGGGAGCTACTGAATTAGAGAAGCAGGAGATGACAGAGAAGATCAAAAGAAAATCTGGATTGAAAAGGCTCCTGGAACGAAACACCAAGCAGCAGAGAACAGGGAAAGAAGGAAATGAGAGAAAGGTTAGGGCACTGGCAGAGAACCCTGAACAAAAGGACATGCAGAAAGGGGAAAAGGAAGAGCACAACTGAAGGGAAAGTGCTTAAGACAACATCAAAGAAAGGAGTGAGGTGTGCTGGAAACCAGGAAAAAAACCTATGAGGTAGGAGGCCAACACAGAACAGTACATGGTTCTTCTGCCAGGTTGCTCACTCACCCAGCACTGAGAAATATGCTCTTCCTGAGTCTTGTACCACATTTGAGGGTAGCAACAGGGAAAACTTCTCTTTCACAGGCTCTCCTGAGAGAGAAACAAGACACAAATATCTTCAGTGCAGTCCCCAGAAATGGCTAATAGAAGGGGAGGGAGCCTCAGTGCAGCAACTGAGAACAATCAGAAATGCCTATTCGGTCACTTCATTTTTCCCTGGTTATAAGGCAATCTCTGTATGAGGCTACTGCCAGCCACTGTCAGGCACTGCAGATCTTATCTCTACAGCTTTTTCCTGGTGTGCTAGGAAGCAGGAGACAGCACTTACAACTCCTGTGTCAGCACACAAGAGAATGGGGATGCAAACAGTCATGCTAAATCTGTCCTAGCTCATACCCTGCTGCTTAGGCAGAATGGTCCATTCTCTATGGCTTTCTTCTGTCTTACATTGCAGGCTTACAACTGTTGGGGCATGTTTTGATTACCTAAAATATCAGCCTATCTGGAATATGATAAAGGCAGCACTATCTTCCTCCTCCAGGTATGTCCCACCCATCAAATCACACATGAATGAATGAAGAGGGTGGGGAGAGAGGTCTTTACCTTTTACACAGACCACAGAGTTCTGGGTTGTTTCTTTCTCAAATCCTTCAGGCTTGGGTCGGATGAAGGAAAACAAGAGAGGTGAGAAGTTAGTGAGACAGGAAATAGAGACAGACAGAGGAATCCTTAACAAGGACAGAGGGTAGGTGAAAACAAAAGTGAGTGACCTGAAGACACTCTAAAATACAGAGCTCTGAAATAATAATTTAAGCAATTAAAAGAAGCATGATCCTAAGTGATTGGTGTTGTATGTGGAGAAAGGACATGAAAAGGAGAAGAGAACGCAGCAGGACTATCACATGGATGACACGCAACTATTGTACGCAGCAAGAGACACTTTAACATCCTTGTAGCAAAAGGACTGCAGCATTACAGCAAGTGCTTTTGTTAGCAAAGGATCCCAGCAGCTCTAGAGGGCTGTCCTGAAGAGATGTCTGCAGTGCTATTTATCATAATGCTGCAGATGCTTTAGGAAAAAAACATGTTGTTAATAATAGAATGGGAAGCTGTTGTACACTGTAATATCTGGTGGCACTACTGATACCATACAACAAGATACGCAAACATTAGGGGGTTTTATGACACAGAGAAAAGCTAAAAACATAGAATCTACCTGTCAGATTATCACATCCAGTCTAACAAACTAGCATTTTCTTGTGAAGGATATGCAATACTGCCACATAATATTTCCTTCTGTACTATGGACTCTTCTTGCCACAAGAAATGGCTAAGCTATAAAATTTTAACAAGTTTTCATGGACTTCTACAATATCTGGAGTTTTGAAGGGACTTATCTACAGGCTCTGAATTCTTCTAAGGGCTTGTGAATTGCCCATCTTCACATCCTGGTGCCAGACTATGGTAGCAAACCTAAACTTCTGTCTAATTGCATCAATTGCTCTAGCCCATGGGAAAGCTCAGTACTCCCTTTACACAGTCCACATACCTCCACCAGCAGCTGTTTGATGACCGTGTCCTTTCGCCCTTTCTCAGGGGTCTCCACAACTGCATTCCTGCATGGCTGCTGGTTCTGCAGGGCCTCAGTACTCACCAAGAACTCCACCTGCCCTGGAGGAAACAGGGGTCAGTTGGCCTTGCCAGGCAGTGCTAAACAATGGGAGTCACTGTCAATTCCAGGAGTTTCAATCTGCAAGCCCATGGATGGGGATTTTCTATCACACCTGGGTCCTGCTTCTTTCCTACATGAACACAGATGTCTGTAACAGAAGCCATCCTGGAGCAGATGAGCTGTGCTGCCATTGAATACTGGACACCACAGTGGTGTGACTCACCAGCCCCAGTGTTATTCAACACACTGCTACCTCACATGCACACCACAGCTGCTACCACAGCATGTAAAAACAGGAGTGAAAGAAAAGTACAAAGATCCCATGGAGCAATTGTTTCATCTCTGGAAGGAATGGAGCTGATAAAGCATCCCTGCTGGACAGCAATGTCTCTGGCTTCAGAAGATGTTGTCCAAGGGCTGTAAGGCTTGATGATACTGCATGTGGTGACAGACACAGCCTTGGACACTAAGAGTCTGCCTGCCTTTGCCTCTCAAATAACCCCAGATGAGACAGACAGCTGCAGTGCTTCCCAGGAAACTGTACTGCTCTAACATCCAATGCTGAATGGGGAGAATAGAAAAAATAATGTGGTTTTCAGCACCTTGAGATCTTTACCTAGAGATCTGGGGGTCACCAGCCAAGCCACGGTTTTCCTCCCATTCTCACAGAGACAATGAGATTCTTCCTCCTTTTCCACTGGAGTAGCCAGGAAATGAGTAGACTGAGCCAGAGTCACACTGACCTGCCAGATGCAGAGAGAGATGCAATCAGGGAAGGGTGATCATGAGAGATGAGGAGCCAGGAAGCCATAGCAAAAGCTATTTCTTCAGCAGCAAAGAAGCAGGGAGCTGGAGTTGTGGGTTCTGCATTTGAAGTATTTAGGAGGAATAACATAAGAATTTCAGGGGTGAAGGGTCTAGGCATACTCAGAGATAAGACAAGAAGGCTAGGTGAAGGTGAGAGGTGTACAAGAAGGTATACAAATACCAAGAAGGATTTAAACCTTCCTTACCCTGATGCAGGCAGTCAGGTAGTTGAAAACGGTGGCTTTCAGCGTGAAGGACTCACCACGCACCACAGAGTAGGGCATGGTGAGATCTACAAAGAAGGGCTGGAAGGCTCTGAGGGACACTGTCGGGGACAGGCCAAAGCCCGTGTCTGCTGAAGTGCAGAATGCATTGGCTTTCCACTCAGTGATGGTGTCAGGGATGGTCACATCTAGATCAGCATTTCCCTCAGAGCTGGTGAAGCAGAGAAAGCAAGGACACACGGATGATTTTTATGGCATTCAGGTAACTATCTGCACCCCCTTTGGCCTACTGAACAGTACCACCCATGTGAATGATAGGGCACAGTATGTTTGCTACTGATCCCCAGATCTTCTTCCAGACCCATGACTCTTCCTTGGACAAACCTAACCATGGCTGAAGGTAATTCCATCTTAGAGGAATGACACATGATCTCTGCAAACAATGAAGGACTCTTTTGCATTGAAAAGGTTTGTCAAACATGTGGGGATTCATGTTTTCCACTTACAAAAACAGTTTTATTAAAAAGGAACTAACCCAAGGTGCTCACCTTATAGATACTAAACTCCAAATCCAGGTTTCTGGGAAATACTTTCGGACTGCCTCCGTTATCTCTTCAGGAGTGCTGAGTGAATCGTAAAGTACCTCTGACTGAAGGCCTGAATGTTCCAAGACAGAAAAGAAATTAACTACTGATCATTCCAAACAAGCAAGATCTATGTCAGCATCATGCTTCAGTGGGAGAAAGTGGCAATCTACATAGCAATCAGAAGTTGTGCTGGTATTAGGTGATTACTGTGGCTCTAGTGAGCACTGGCACCAAGAACTGAGAAGATTCAGGCTCAGGGCTTATTAGCAAGAAGAGCTGGCCTTACATTATTTCCTGATGGTCTCCAGTAAGCCTTAATGTTTGTGGGGCAGCACTTGACAAGGTTAAAACAAGGGTCTTAGAGCAAAAAACTATTCAGAAACTTCTGTGCAAGCAGCCTTTTCCCTTTCAAGCACAGTCTTAACATGATGTCCTTCTCCATCCTACCAGGCCAGCCAGCAAGGAACATCCCTCTGTTGTAGTGGTTTTTGTAGGTCATTGCTTGGCTTTTACAAACAGAAAGAAAAATCCACCCAAAGAAATAAAGAGGATGAGTCCTTAACTAAATTCTAGTTTTGGTCATCTTTACTTTGGCTAAATTCATTTCTATGTTTGTATAACATTCTAAGCCCTCAAAGTCTACCAACTTGTCACTGAAAATTTTGTCATCTGCTTCATCTGGTTTTGACCATACATAAAACTGGATGAGTCAAGGAGGGCAGACTGAAAATTGTATTGGAGACCCCTTAAGTGATGTCTGGGAAAAGAAGTCTACTGTAAAAGCCTAGTGGACAGAGAATTCATCAGCAGATTAATATCCTCCACTCTTCTAGAGTCTTTGAGAGCTAGCTGGTTCTGCTGACTTGTAATGTGGAGTTACCAAAGTTTGTCCATAGACCTCACAACCCAGAAAAAGAGATAAGCCCCACACTGATGCAGAAGCTGAAATCTGTGAACCCACCAATTCAGTACTACTTCCAAGAGTTCAATTCACAACCCCAGCTATTGTTTAAGTATTCACCCTGAAACTGAGACACAACAGAGGTGATAACAAAACACATTTCCTTTACCACTTGTCCTCATTGCATACATAGGTGATCCAGGCCGGCCTGTAGGTGATGCAAGGCGGATTCCTGCAGGCATGGGACGGTCAGTGCTGCAGTACCAAGGTTTCCTCACCTTGGTATTTGTGAAAATCTTTAAACCCATTTCCTATGGGAGAGAAACCCAACATGTTTTTTTGTTACTGATTTCTGTTGAGGTTTACACAGCAGACCTGACATTGGTATTTTACTGCCTCAAAAGGAGAAGATGTTACTGTTTGTGGACTGAACCTTGAGATGACCCCCTCAACCTTGGGAGTGGGTGCCTGGGTGGCCTAGAGAGACCAAAGGATAGATTCCCTCTGTTTCTAGGGCACTAGTTCCAGTACAGTCTAGGGGTCAGGATGAGCCAGGGAGTAGATACAGAGTTTTCTCCTTCTCCCACTCCACTCTGTAACCATGAAGAGACCTATACCTTTAGGATGCTGTAAGTGTCCTCTTCATTTGTCTCCACTACTGGAGAATAGGTGATCCCATCCAGAACTATTTTCTTCAAGGGGACACAATTCTCCTGGGGCTCCTCTGAGAGTCTGTCTGGACCATAGACATAGTCATGCAATTCCTTCACTGGCAGCAAGCTATACACCTAGGCAGAAAGACACAGTGTATTTGATGTTTTCAGTGTCCACTGTCATAAAACACAACTGATGGAGTTGGATGGATAACAGTCCCATCACCTGTACATACATCCACATTGCCATGGTCCTCCCTGTGGTAGAAGCAAAGGGAATCTGGGAGTCAAAAAGGAAATCCATATTTGGAGATACTGCTTCTTCTGTTCTGGACAGAGTGTTACTCTGGTTATTATGGCTCAAACATATAAAAAACTACACTGGCCAGCCCATCTGCAGTACTTTGTCTCTACTCAGGAATTGTCATTTGCTGCTTAGCATGAGGGTAATAAATTCTTTAACACTTCCATATGCTACTCCATGGCTGGAGAGAATAATGGAAAAACTATAATCAACCATACAAGACTGTTTGGCTCAGGCCAAGAAAGGCTTTAAAGCCCTTTAAAAGAGCTTCCTAATTGCCATCCCTACAGTTGCACAAACCCCCTAATAAACAGCTGCTGCCAAGTTCTCACCTTTTTGCCCACTGGAGGAAGACAAGAAACAGCACAGGGCAGCCTTCCTGTGTCAGCACTGACAAGAACTGTTCACTGTTTCAACTCCAGCACTGGGCTGCACTTTCTCTGACTTTCTCCACAGACTAAGCACTTACAGAGCTGGGTGACAGGTCAGCTTCTGGCTTCATGAGGAGAACGCTCTTGTCCACAGCACGGACAGCACAGAGGGAGTTTGGGGAGGCTCTGAACAGCAAATGAGCATCAGTGGAAGGCAGGCCTTCAGAAGAAGAGAATCTTAAGTCCACCTGTAGCCACAAGAAAAGCTATGTCAAAGATTCCTTACCCTTGCAGGACATTTACCTCCAGTTGAATGCACCAGTTCCAACCTTACAAATCCCATGTATGCATACACACACCACACCCACCACACCACTCCCTCAGGGCTAGTACAGATCTGGAGTTCCTTCCTGCAGTGCCAGTTGTTGGCAACTCCAAGCAACACTATTGCTCATAAAACTTTTAAGGCAGTTTTGGGTTTTGTGGCCACTGTGAATATGATGAAATAATCTGTTCAGACAGCTGGGCATGGTCTTGAATCAGATCCAGTCTCTGTACTGCACCCAGATATTGTCTGTGGAGAGAAAACATGCTTGCAAAGACCTTGCTTAGCAGATTCTTTGGTAACATAAGAAGCAGTGATGCCCTGGAGATCTACTGGATGATAATGATTCTGAAGAACTGTTGGCTGAGGCCTGCCAAATTTGGCACCTAACTCACAACTCTAACAACCACCTACCAACCTCTGCTCTGGAAGTTCTTGATAGCATAAGTTGTTCTCATCAGCATCTCACATGATTTTGTAATAAGATGACTACCCTGCATAAATCTTCCCTGTCCTCAGCATTACAAACCCTCCCCTAACATACAATAATCAAAGCATACTCCAGAGTAAACATGTTGCCTGACAAAGCAGCATTATCTGTCAGTCTCCCTCATGTCTCAACCACACTACAGCATGTCGTCTGCTGACAGCCTCCACTTCTCCCAGGGTGGAGCCATAACTTAAGAGTGCAAAAACAATATTCTTCAGGAAATGGCAGAACAAGGGCTGTGACAACCTTGCTACTAGAAAAACTATCTAACATAGAGATACACCAAAGCCTGTCCTATCCAGTCTGATAACAGCTTTGGATTCAGGATGCTTTCAGAGAGGAAAGCAGTATCTAAGCATGTAAATCACTTGGCAGTTGGCTTGCACCCAGACCTTAATGCAGTGAATAATATAACCTTTAATATATAAACAAAATTCAGGTGACTGAGCTCCTACAACAACACCAGTCTCAAGAACTCATTTAGCTTGGGTTTTAGCAGGAGAAGGGACTGTCTTTAGCAGTGGTCTGTCTATTATTTTGAAGTCTTGAAAGGAATTTTAAAGGTTTTCTTTTCTTACAGTTGCTCTTCTGAATAAGGAATGTGTGGGGCTATAAAAGAACAAAGGTCCACATACTCACAGGAAGAAGGCTTTATTTTCCTGCATTGTTTCAGTTTCACCATTGCTATTGAAGCACTACTGTGCATTGCTCATCAGGTTCAGGCAAGGATTACCTCCATTTATATACAATAGAAATTGAAATGATAGGATGAAATGTACAGGAGTTGAAAGATCTGACAAGTATTAGCTTTATCCATTGGACTGGGGCTGTGTGTGTTACAGGCAGCCACCTCATTGCTGGAGTGAGTTTGTGTGAGAAAAGGAGGGAAATACATGTGTTGTAGTGTGACATAAGACATGAGTCCCCCTATTTTTCTTACCCAGGACCATCACTGTCTGCAAGTAGCTGCTAAGAGGGGTTTTATCAGTGTAGTCCCTGCTAGCACCTTTTTTCCAACAGTTGATCTCCTCCAAGTTAGCACAAACCAGTAAATAGTGAACAATTGATAGGTGGCTTGTCCAGTGCTAGTAAATCTAAAGCAATGAGCTTGACCCTGCTGTATTCTGATGGCTGCTCCCTCAAGAACTGGACACTTACCTTATTGCTGAAACACTTTTCTATGTTGAACTTAGTTGAATCAGCAATCACCTCCCTGCTGGGGGCAGTAGTATAGACAAGCACTTGGGCCACTGGAGCAATATCAGCTTCTACAGGCAGCTGTAGCAAGAAGACCCCCTTGGCTAGCAAACAAAACAAGAATGTAAAGTTAAGGTCCAAGACACTTGCTCTTGGAGCAGCCAACATTCTAGTTTTGACTTCATGCTGAACTTCATCCTAGCCATGATGGAACTGCAGGCCCCCAAAAGTGGGATGAACTGGTTCTTGCATAGATGTCTAAGTCATGCTGTCTGACTGAAAAGACCTGTTTCAAGACTTGTTTTCCCATGCATAAGCATGATGAATTTTGGTCTGGCTTCTAAAAACAGACCACCGATCTGTGTCTCCTGGAGCACAGGGAGCCCCAGAAATGCAGTCTTAGAAGAAAGACAGCTGGCACAGAGCAAACCTGTGCAAAGCCTAAATAAAGACAAAGAAAAGAAAGCTCAAACTCTTTCCATACCTTAGGGGACACAGAAGTGTAGATCCCTACATCTATATGGAAGCTGCCTGTATGTCTGCCACCATTCCCTAGCCTCCAAAGGACAGTAGCAGTTTGGCAGGGGAAAGGTACTTACCACTTTCCTGGTCCAAATCCAGAATGTGGGTGCCTGCCTGCTTAATGATTCCCTTGGCCATCACCTGGATGGAAGGAGAAACCCTACTGTGATTTGAGGGTATGCATGGGAAGTTCTCTTCCCCCTCTACTCTGACCTAGTGAGACAACATATGGATTATTGTGTCCAGTTCTGGGCTCCCACTTCAAGAGGGACAGGGAAATACTAGAGAGAGTCCAACAGAGGCTACAAGGATGATGAAGGGACTGGAACATCTCTCTTATGAGGAAAGGCTGAGAGTCCTGGGGCTGTTCAGTCTGGAGAAGAGAAGACTAAGAGGGGATCTTGTCAATGTTTACAAATATCTGAAGGGTGGGTGTCAAGTAGAAGGAGCCAGTCTCTTTCCAGGGGTGCCCTGTGAATGGATGAGACATAATGATCACAAGCTGAAACACAGGAAGATCCACCTCAACATGAGGAAAATTTTACTGTGAGGGTGGCAGAGCCTGGCTGCCGGGGAAGGTTGTGGAGTCTGCTTCTCTGAAGGCTTTCAAGACCTGCCTGGATCTGTTCCTATGTGGCCTGTCCTGGGTGATCCTGCTCTGGCAGGGGGGTTGAACTCAATAATCTCCAGAGGTCCCTTCCAACTCCTACCATTTTATGATTCTATGAGCCAAACCTTAAAGGGTGACAACCTGAGAGGAGGGCAACTGAGCTGTACATCTGCTGCTCACACCCTGCTCAGCTGCTCTCTGCCTTCTGAAGCAGAGTCTCAGTGATCACCCAGATGGCACTGGGGCATCACTGGCTCCTCTGCTTCTAAGTCGACCCTCCTTTTTGTGAGAGAAGAACATATGAAGGATGATGGATAAGTGTTTAAAACCTACTGCCACAAATCACAATTTCCATCTCCAGCCCCCCTACAATTACTGACTGTATGAGAAGTGCAAGCTTACCAGGTAGTAAAAGACGATTTTCTTCTGCTCTCCTATGGCCTCTGGAGCAAGGATATAGTGCACCCGGACCTCTGCGGAGGAGCCACAGCTTAGTGTCTCAAACTTGGGCTCAATTTTGAGGAAGCTATTACTAGGAGAGTAAAAGCGCTTTAGTGGGAGATAGCCTTCTTCATAATGTGGAACAACCCAGGAACGGTCATAGCAGTAGGGGTATACTTTATGAGTTGCCTGGAAAAGGAAAAAATACACAGATAGATCCTCAAACACAGGCAGCTGAACTGGAGACAGAACTCGTGGCTTAATATTAATAGTATTTTTTTTGTATTTAAGTAATGAGGTAGTCTACTAAAAAAGCTGTGAATTTGGAAGATGCAAGACAGGGTGGTGGTATCCTTTAGCAAATCCTTGGGAATGATCTCACTCCCAGAGAGTGAGAAAACCTGAACTCAAAACCTAAATTAAACAGAAGTTTAGAAGCTGAAAGAGTCCATGTCTTCTTAAAAATGAGAACAAAGGAAAGATATTTAATATTTAGAAGGATGACACTTTGCCATTTTGTGTGCCTTACATATCCTTATTTCCTGATCCTTCTCATTATACTTGGGAATTCTTTACTGTGCAAAATTTTGAAAACTTCAAGCACATGACAGTAGCTTCTGGATAATTTTTAATGGTTTTAATCTGTGACAAGAGAATTGTAGAGAGAAGAGTGAATACAAATCTAGACAAACTGCCCTATTCCATGGTGACATGTAACAAAATTATATATTACATACATACTGCATTTTACACTAACAGAAGGATGCTCAGAAGCACTTGTTTTTTCCAGCTAAACAAATTCCAAACCAGGGAGAGAATCTCTGTGAATGGTTCATACTCTTTTTCTCTTTATGGCAGGAAAAAGAAAGGGAAAAGGAAAAAGGAGGACTGCTTAGAAACTCAGAACACTAAATTAAACCCTGAGAGGTGCAAATTGCCTTAACTGACCATAAAGGACATTAAGATGAGACACTTGGGAAATCATTCAATTGGCAAGACAGTGAAGCACTAGCAGCACTGCACCCTGGAAGTTAGACCCACCCTTGAAACATATTTGTCTAGGTAGGAGAGATAATTCCTTGGAGCAGAATGGACTATTATGATCTCTTGGTGTTCCCCCTAACCCTATATTGCTATTGCCAAGCAGAGATAAATACAAGCTAAGTACAACTGTGAAATGACAACCTGGTTTGTTGTACAGCTGGTTCCACCACACTGGTGTCAAGGCTGGCACAAATAACCAGGAAGAAGAAATTTAAGTGCTTTTGCATTTATAGCAGAAACTTCACTCCACTTCCAGCCCTGTGGGTGACTTCATTACCTCCTCTGGCAGAAGGACTCACCCTAATTCCAACAGAATCTGAGTTCGACATGGAAATGTTCAGGACAAACTGTGCCCTGCCCTCTTCATTTGTTGTGTAGTTGGTTTCCTGGCCTCCTTCACCTTGTAAAGAAATCCTCACAACTTCATTGGCAATTGGAGCACCAGATCCATCCACTAGTTTCACCTGGAGAAGCAAAAACATTACAGTATAGAAGGAGAGGAATGACCATCACCTCAACAGACTGATAGACCAACAAGCCAAGCGTGTTTGGCTCGTGTCACAAGGAAGCCACCACTGCACTTCACATGCACATCAACTATCTTGTTCAGAGAAAGCTGCAAACTTTCTGAATCTTATTTCTTTGGCCCTTTTTTATCTCCACCTCTGGGCCAGAAGTGTGGACATGGAGATTGACATGCACACCCCCTCCGTAGTCCTATTAAACAGGCAACTGGAAAAGCAGAATTTTGTTTCACTGGAGAAACTGAATCACAAAGACAGAGGGGTAAGCAGAATGATGTCTGTGCTCTCAGCTACGGCTGTTCCCCAGTTCAAGAGTCTGCAGAGAAGAGGAGGCCTACAGTGACTAGTAGTAGTGACTACAGTGACTGAGGTCCACCATCTTTGCAGAGGTGGAGCATGTATCTGTCAAGGAGGTTTAGTAGCTTGATTGTTTGGTACTCATGGCATTCCATTCTCATGGTTTCCCTACCTGCCCAAAGAAGGGAATTCCAGGTTTGTAGTGGGAGTCTGAAAGCTCAAAGGTGATTTTGCTAATGGTGGTCGTGATCTCAGAGAAACTTGTCCCAGTCAACTCCACTCCTGAAGGAAGAAGCAAGAAAAATTAATTTGCCTCTGCCTCATCAGAATTATGTTTACTCCAGGCCAACCCTCTTTTGTGGGACAAGCAATTTTGTTGATGCACCTGGTCTCCAGGTAGGAAAACTTTAGGATTTCAGTAAAGCAAGAGTCTGGTTTTCTCTGTCCTTCCTAGTTGGTAGGCCCCTCTGCCAGTCTCTGCTGGGCTTATTACATGGCTCTTTGATCCAGAGGATTCATACCTGTCTCATCCTCTTTAATCTTAGCCTCCACATGAAGCTTATTCTCATATCCACTTCTCTTGAGCTGGAATAACTTGGTCTTTACCATTTCAGAAATGCAGCCATAGTTGTCTGTCTGCAGGAAGAAAATGAACGAGACCATTATAGTACCATTTGTATAATATTTATCCAACCTAATGAATCCATCACTATGCATTGCTCTGAACTGGAAGAGAAGCCTTAACCTCACAGATCTTTCCCTCTGTTATTTTTATCTAAACTGAAAAGGGCACAAGTAAATTGGCAAGGAGCATTTTGAAGTACTCGCAGCAACATCAGAGCAAAGAGCTTGCAACCTTGAAAATTTTTATGTGCACACGTGTGTGTGAAGTTTGAAATTGCAAATACTTGATAAAGAGGCAGAGGGAATTATCAAGTGTATGCCATACAGGCAATGTTTGCCAGGCATCAGGCACATTAGAATATAGCTGCTGACTTAAAATGCACAAGCTCTCTGAGTGATACATAAATCAGAGCCTGTGTATGTGTGGAAAGAAGATGACAGCTGGAAAAGTGTTTCCAAACCTTGCCACCTCTCTTCAGCATCTTCATGTACAAGGCAAGTCTCCAATGAAAAAGGAAGAGATGCCTGGAACAAAGGTTAGCACTGCAGTGTTCATGTCTTCTTTTGAAATGGGTAACAACAGCAGTGGCAGAGGCAATTGTCAGAATCATACTGTACCAGACTGCAAGGACCATAAGAATGTCTTCTGCTTGCTTTCTTGACTGTCATACTTCCACAATTGCTATTACCCCAGCTTCTGTCAATTAAACTAGCACTGTTGTACCTGTCTATGCTCCAAATATCTTCAGTTTTGCTCTGTAGACTTGCCAGTCTGAAGAGTAAAAAAAGTGGTTGGGCTTTTTTTCTGTCTATACTAACCACTGCTCATAAATCCATATTCTTTTTCATCTTGCTCATACTGCATCACACCTCCCCTGATCTGCTCCTTTCCTGTTTAGAACACTAACTTCTGATCCCACACAACTGCTTCTAGTGTAAGCTAAGACCAGCTCTGCTCTCATCGCTTGTGCCTTTTCTATTTAGAACACTAACTTCTGATCCCACACAACTGCTTCTAGTGTAAGCTAAGACCAGCTCTGCTCTCATCGCTTGTGCCTTTTCTAGCTCACTTGTCTCTTAAATGCTTTACATTCCATCTGACCTCTTTTTTTGTTTCTTCCATCTCTTCCTTCTCCATCAGCTTGTTGCCTTTACACACATCTTTCTGCATAGACCTTCCCCCTATTTTTACCTTTAACCAGTCTTCTCTCCTTCACATTTCCTGAAAATATATGGAATCTTTCTCCTCTTCATATTATGCTTGTATGAGCCCAGAAGGCATGCTCGATAAACCACACTTTCTCCTATTACTCTAACCACAAGAGTAATCATGACTCACTTGTCCAGAGAACTCATCACACACTGCTTTAGCCTCTTCGCCATAGCAGGTGGTGGATCTGTGTTCAAACTTCCGGCAAACACGGAAGCTCACAAGGCCAGGAACAGGCTTCCCAAATGTGTATCTACCAGGAGGGAGGATTGAAAGAAAACCAGAGCCATTAGGAATGTAACAGAGATGGAGGAAAGTAACTAGCTCCCAGTGGAGCCAGGACTCTTTCCTTAAAGCTGCTTCCAAAATACAGCAAGGTCATCACAGGAAATAAAACGCAGAAAGAAATTTGGTAACTTTTTAAGATCAACTTGGCAATGGGGGCACTGAATCTTACATTCTTCATTGTATCCCTGGGAATAACGCAAAAGTGTTTAGAATTCATTTATTACTCTAATACTGATTTAGTTGAGAGTACCCCACAACTTGGAGAACATGTTGCAAATATACACTCAAAAATATGCCAAAAAAATCCCTCCCAAACCCCAAAAGAACAATGTGTTTCTACGTGTTACATACAAAGTGCCCCTAGCAATAATTGCTGCCTTTTGTCTAATGGTAAATGTAGTGTGTTTGATCCTGGGACCACAAAATGATTGAGAAATATAATGAAGTATCAAATCTCAGTCTCTCATCTGGACTTTCAACAGTAGCTGAAGAAAAACCTGAAAAAAAGAAGGCCGTGAAAGAATGACACTCACAGACCACAAATTGTCACCTTCAGCTTGTCTTCAAGAATAGTGATCACTTTGGGCATTTTCACCGTTACTTCAAATTTTGGCAGCACTGCAGCAGAACCAAAGGAAAACAGTGTAAGTAGTGGAGAATAACATAAGGGTGAGACATGAAGGCTGCTCAAAGGCTATTCTTACAAATGACCTGAAAACCTTTGTGTCTAAGTATCAGATTTTAGAGGCTTCTGTAACCTGTACATTCCACTGAAGTCAGTGAAAACCACAAGCACTCAGCCAGCCACTGTGCGGGGTAAGAAGACAGGATTATTACATCAGCTATTAAAATACATCCACTTTTTAGATACCACATGGGTTATCAGTCCTACAGCAGTAGGATACAGTCAAATAGAGAGTTAAGGCTGTGGAGGCCTCTGCTGGGCCTGTAGCCTGATCTATGCATTTCCAAAGCATGTAGATCTTATAAATTTGCCAAATAGGAACACCTCATAGCACCCCCAGTGTGCAGGATGACATCACATCCAAACCCAGATGCAGGAAGGGAAGTGGATGGTGACAGCATTGGGAGAACTATGAGGGATTCAGGACACAGAAACAGTCTTACAATTGAAAGAGGAGGTCAATGGACTTCCAGATTCATAGAATCATAGAATGGTAGGGGTTGGAAGACACCTCTGGAGATCGAGTCCAACACCCCTGACAAAGAAGGCCACCCAAGGCAGGCCACACAGGAACAGATCCAGGTGGGTTTTGAAAACCTCTAGAGAAGCAGACTCCACAACCTCTCTGTTCCAGGCTCCATCACCCTCACAGGAAAGAAGTTTTTCCTCATGTTGAGGTGGAACTTCCTGTGTTCCAGCTTGTGACCATCCAATCACAGGGCACCCCTGGAAAGAGACTGGCCCCTTCTACTTAACACCCACCCTTCAGATATTTGTAAACATTGACAAGATCCCCTCTTAGTCTTCTCTTCTCCAGACTGAACAGCCCCAGGTCTCTCAGCTTTTCCTCATAAGAGAGATGTTCCTGTCCCTTAATCATGCTTGTTGGACTCTCTCTAGTATTTCCCTGTCCCTCTTGAAGTGGGGAGCCCAGAACAGTACACAATACTCTGGATATGGTCTCACTAGGGCAGAGTAGAGGAGGAGGAGACTCTCATCTCTGCTTCATAAGCCAGGTCATGTCAGAACATGTAACAAAGGCCTGTTTTGGTTGTGACCATATACATGTGTGTATTTGTATTTTCTAGCCAAGCAGATGGAACTGGCATAGAGGCATATGCACCAGAAAGAGGTTAAGTCACTAAGGTGTCATGTAAGCTACGGGATTAGTTTGTGGGAGAGGAAAGTCAAAACCTGAATTTACAGGCAGCACCAGCGTACATCAAAAGGTCAGGACTTTTGCACTAGGCAAGGGCAGCCTGGACTCATAGCAAGACACTTGACAGATGTATAGACAACTGAACATCACAGGCTCATCAGGCTGTGGCCTTAAATCATCTCTGAAGGGAGGTGACACTTGTGGTTGCCAGCACAGACTGATCCAAGCACACTGCTTCTCCTGATGGGAGCCTTGCTGAGGTGGGCAGTCAAAAGAACTGCACTGCACAGCCTGGGGCAAGGGAGGAGTGGACATGGGTCAGTCAAGTCCTTCAGTCTTCCCAGAAAGGGATGATGCTTGGGAAGGAGAGGACACAAAGACATTTTTCCAACCATACTGGACATCCTGATCAGATCTATCACCCTGTTCAATTTAAGCTTTCATGCCCCATGGGCCTAACTGTTAGGAACTTGAAAATGCAGTGACAGTTACCATACTCCTCCACAGAGAAAGGATGCTGAACTGTCTTCCCAGAGGCCTTCTGTGCCACCACTGTGTAGGTCCCTTGCATAGGTTCAGAGGTGAGGTTGAAGGACAACTGGATTAATCCCCTCTTTAACTCTGCCCTTGTCCACTGATACAGACGGTTTTTCTTTGGGTCCTACAGATAGAGAGATCACAAGGAGATTGTGAGGACAGTGAGTCTGCAATGAGAACTAAGAAGCACTATTAAAAGCAGTGAGGGGAGGCCCAGCCCCACTGTTTTCAGGAGGCTGCAGGGCAGGAGTGTGGGGGCACTACCAGAGCTGTGTGGAGAGCCCAGGGCTGGACAATAAAAGGATCTATAACCTGGGCCCAGAGTACACAGTTGCCACCATGTGAGTTAAAGCTCTGTATATTTGAATTAATGTAGTGGGCCTGCTTAATATATAAAATAGGTAAGAATCACCTCAAGGAAACTGGCAGTTATTTAGCCCAGGCTGAGGTGCAATAGATGTGAACATGAAATGAATGTTTATACATACCTCAATATACACCAGTGGAAACTAGAAAAAGAAGAAGGGAAACAGCATATTTAGACAGAGCAAGGAACACAGGAAATGACCAGGGCTATGACCACATTTCAGGGAACAAATTGATCACCCAATAGAATAAGGCAAAAAGTTTGCGTTATTGAGCAATTGAGCATTCTGAGATACATCAAGAAGGGGGGGAATCCTTTGTCTCAGGCAGAAAAATCAGCTGAAATGACTAACTCTGGATGATCTGAAACATTAATATGAGCAGGTGCACACTGTGATCATGGCAGATTTGCTCACTGCTGAGGTGTCTATACCAGCAGCGATTTTTACAGTTTGTGAAAGCTTTCCAACAATGCAGAGTGTGGCTTTAGTCAGAAATTTGAAGAGCAGACTCTATTAACAAGATCTGAGGTAACCCAGGAATTTCACAATTATCTCACTGTACTGAAAGCTCTCCCCAAAAGACGCTTCTTTCCTCCCTTTCCCCACATAGATGACTTAAGGCTAAATAACTAGTGAAAAGGAAGTATTATACTTACCACCTCATTCAAGGGACGGAATTCTTTATCCAGAGAAACAATTCTGAACAGGACTGATGGAGAAGGGCAGACAGTAAGGTTCCACAGTGCAGGCACAAACCAGAAAACAGCAGTTGCAAAAACAAACGGTACAACAGAGAACAGAGCTGTTCTCTGATAAACAAATTCCATTTACTGGAAATCTAACTCATGCTAGAAGGTTACATATGTAAGAAATTATGTGAACAAGAGGATGTTAAGAGCAAATCCATGGCAGTGTGAACATCTTACTGATCACAGGCATCAGAATCTCATTAACTGGGACCAAAGTTAAAGTTAAATTGTGTTTGTCTCCTTTGCAAGGATACATTTTTACATTGGAATTCACATGAGTCTTCTAATTTTATTATAACTAGAACGATTTCTTAGGAAGGATAAATGCAAGCAAATTATTTCAGCACTTGGCTGCCAGTTTGTGTTGGCTCTGGATCAATAGAGAATTCAGTGCCTCTTTTAGGACATTTGCTTCTGTCCTGGCCAAAGTTAGGAAATCAATGGCCCAGAAGAAATAAATAGCTTATATAGTTCTCTCTGTCTTCACTGAACATAATCAGCTGCTATTTTGAAAGCTATTTTATGACCGAGTCTGAATTTTGGCCCTGTTCTCTACAGGACAAATACCCAAACTTTCTCCAATTTTAATGCGAACCCTAACTGCATGGACCACAACAACAGAGCCCCTGGTGACAGAAGGAGTGTGTGCAGGTGCCACAGATACATGTGTGTGTCTTGAGGTTCCCCAAATTATTCCCATATGGAGCACTAAAAACACAGGCCTCACTCAGAGGTTGTGGCTCTGACCCCCACTGAAAGCAGTCAACATCTGGCCAGCAGAGTTCAACAGTTTTAGTACAAACTTTTGGTTCAAATGCAAAGTTCCACCCCTTCCCCAGTACCTGTCTGTCCGGGCTTGTAGATGGGTTTGTCTGTCTGGACAAAGACCAGGCTCTCAGACTTCTTGACCAGCACTGACTTGCGGCTCCTGAACTGCAGTGTCGCCCCCTTCACCATCACAGTGAGAAATGTGACTGGTGACGGGCTATTTGATTTTGGAATCTGAAGAGTAAGACAGCAACTCAGTTATGGACCTCTTTTAAAGGCTTTCTGAATGGAACTGGCCTTCATGAATTAAGAGGTCTAATATAATCCTCATGGACCCAACACAGAGGTGAGGGGAACTGTAATCAGGAACAAGAGACACTTGACACTTTACTTGACACATATTCATACCCATTCCTACTGCTGTGCAGGGATTGTGTAAGTATTGTGCAGCAAAGGAAATCCCAGATCTGACACCAATTTTAAGAAATTCTTACTGCCCTGACCAAAACTTTTCTTTCCTCTTCCTTTTGACATTCACAGGGGCATTCACAGTCCTTGCAGAACATTTCATTCTTCAACCCAGACATGACAGATCTCTATACTTCTCTCTCCAAGTGACAAAAATCAATCTTCAGCCTATATCTGATAAACCCAGAGATGAATGCCAGGTAACCTGTTCGTTATCCTGAAGGCCAGTTCTTCAGCCTTCAGGCCAAAGACATAATATAAGACACAATCTATTTTTTGAGCCAGATGACCAACCTTCCTAGTTGCCTACAATTTGTAGGCAACTGTCTCTGGGGGGCTATCAATTACATTAAGTTATGAATTTCTTGATTCACTCTTTTTCAGACACAGGCAATCACAGCTCTGTATTCTTACATTAATTCAGTGTATTATATCCACAAGGCAAAGAATATGTGCGGTTCAAAAGCTCTATCCTAATCTGAAGGCACTCAAGTGATAACTTGTGTCTGCTGTAGGATGATGTGGAAGAGACATTTGAAGAATCTGTTCACTAAACAGCCATCAGGAGTGCCAATACTAAAACCACTTCTCTCTTCTGGCTTCTTCTCTTCCTGTCCGAGACACAGTCTGGCTTTCCAGGATTCAGTGTTTCCCATTCAGGTAGCATGCTAAGGAGATCCCAGCAGTGAGACAGTGTTGAGAATGGACATGAACATACCTTTGACCAAGAGGGAAGTGAATACCTGCATAGTGTTACACTGGTTATTACTATTCAGTGCCCTCTACAGTTTATCCCTGGCACAAGGGATCTGCCCAAAAGGATGAGATACTCACAGAGAAAGGGATGCAGGTGAACATGTCCTTCTCCGATACCACGTCATCAATCAAGCTCCTGTTTCCCCCTTGATACTCAAGGGTGGCACTCAGCGTCACAGATTCATTCAGGTGGGTCAGCTGGACACAGACTTTCTCAGGAGAATCAGTGTGTATCAGAAAAGGCAGTAACACCATATACTGCCTAGGAACAGGGAAGAAGGACAAGTCAGAGGAACAGGGAAGAAGGACACATCAGAGGAGCAGGAACAGGTAACGGAAGCTGTACAGAAAGAAAAAATAAACAAATCCCATGGCTACAGCCTTCACTGGAGGAAGATGGGTGCATTTTCTAGGAGTGTAACAAGATTTGCAGCATGTCTGTAACAGCAGGGAAAAACAGAGAGGTTGTGCTCAAAAGTAAAATACCATGGGCATTCCTCAATGCAAAGGTCTGGAAGGGATATGTTTTTCCAGGTTCTGGCACAATTGCAGCACTTCCTCCTGGGACCGTGGACAACACCAGAAGGGAAAAGTCAATTGTCACCTTTGCTAGATGCCACGAGTAGGATTCAGGAGCCACACAGGTGCTGGTACCCAGTGAATAAACTACATTTTGCCAACAACTACATGCTGCAAGCTCTGCAGCACTACTGTCATCCCTTGCAGAAACCAAAAACTGCCACAGAGTGGTGCCAGGTCTTAAGCAAAAAAAACACTGGAGCAAATGTCATGTTTCCAGGGAAGTAAGCCTCTCTGTCTCATCCTGAGCAGGGGGTCCCTGTTCAGTGCTACGCAGCCTCCTTCCTAGCAGAATAATTTGCTGGTGGTGTCCTGGTGCTCAGCACTTCACCTGGCAATCAAACCTGATCCACCTAATGGCAACAGGGCTCCCTTCTGAGTGGGCAAGGACTGGTCTCTGATGGACATCCCCAGAGGAGCAAGCACCTGGAATAAGAGCCCTCAGCACTTCAGCAATGAGGTATCCACATTAGCGGTAGGGGAGGCTCTGACACCTTTATGTCCATCAGTCAGGGAGAAAGCTCTGGCCCCTCAGATCTCAACCCTGCTGTCTGCTGACCCTGCTTTGGATGAAAGCACTGCAGCACAGCCTCACTTTGCTGGGGATGAAAAGATATTGACAAAAACCCAAAGGAGTCTCTGGGATGTCAGGACCCCTGGTGTGCTGCTCCTGCCATATGTGTACACAGGCACACATAACATGCTCCCTTCACATACAAATAGGGCAAAAGGAAGTGAAGAAGGGATGCAGTGCAATCAATAAACCATCACCAACCTTAACAGTCACAGTCTGACACTGACACAAAAGCCTGTGTGAGAAGGGAATTTTCATTCCATTGGCTGAGCTAAAAAATATGAATTAAAAAAAATAAAGCCAGTTCTGGTCATGTCAGATCTATCATTTGTTCTTTTTTTTTTCTCATTATCATTCAAAAAACTCACTCCTGGCCATTTCAGATTGGGAGTAGAATAGTCAACCCAAAATGAAACCATTCATTGTCTTTTCAAAAAAGTCCATCTCTCAGGAAAAACTGAACATGTAGACAGTTATAAAAAGATCTCTTTCAAAAGAACCAGTTTTGAACAGAAGAGAAAATCTTGTTGAAATCCTGCCAATTCACAGAAGCAGCAAAAGGTATTCTCATAGACCTTTCCTTCTTTTTTTTTT
>JANVCC010000044.1:1180264-1221811 GCA_025345505.1 Todiramphus chloris collaris
CCCCCCCCCCCCCCCCCCCGAAGTTTTACTGATATCTCAGTTCCAAAGACTGTTTTGGGTCTCCCTGTAGCACTATAGTTGCTGTTTGTAGAAGACACTTTACCCAGCCCTGGTGCTTTTATTCCTGGGTAAAAAAAAGCAAGCAGAAGACAGAAGAGAAAGCAACAGACAAAGGAACACAACCCAGGTCTCCTGCCCACCCAGGGACCCCCCTACATAGCTTACGGCTCTGTGATGGGCGAGGCATCTCCAGGAAGGAAGAAGAGAAGAAGGAGGAAGATGTTTGATTTGATGAGCTGCCTGTCCTTCCCCATGGTGCAGGGCAAGACGTGATGAGTCAAGTAGACACCTATCCTGGTCTAGTGCTGCTTGTACTGCCACTCTGCTCTCCCTTTATACTCTCCTCTGCAAATAGGGGCTGGAGGAGATAAGGGCTGGGGGCCAGGGCCCATCCGGAAATGGGGAGAGGCAGTAAGGAGGAGCTGGAACTAGCAGCTCTGAGTCCGGGCAGAAGGCCAGGCACTGTGGGGGAGAGGGAGGGGAGGATGCCCAGCAGGCTGGAGCTGTTTCTCTTTTGGGTTAGGGCAGCAGACAACAGAGAAGGAAATGTGGTAGCTGAAGAAAAGGGCAACCAGCATAGAATAAGGAGAAGGCCTCCATTTCTGGTAGGGATCACTCTATGGAGCTGACCACAGTGCTGGTCATAGAGGCTGCTGGAGGAGCAGGAGCATTTTGCTTTCTTTCAAACTGGAAGCAGGAGATTGGGCTAGGGTTTGGGAGATGAGTGGGTGTGCCCAACCCCCACTTACAGGCAGGAGATGGAATCCAGGAATGCAAGCTCTGGAAACCTTCCCCCTCCACCCACGCTGCTCCCTTGTGCTCTCCATTACTGGTCCCACCATGGCTTATGCCAGGAAAAGGGGCCAGAGAGTGCCTGGACAGTCAGGTTGTCTAAGATAACCTGGCCTTCACCCTGAAAGAAACAGGGACAGTGACATGATGGGAAGCTGCCAAAAGTTCAACCCATTAACAGCATGTAACACATTAACCAGTTCCCCAGAGCAGCAGCTGACCTCACACACACTTCACAGACGTGGCCTGAGTCTTACATTCCCTGTACTAGTTCTTGTTCCAGGTCAAGTTATCAGCACATCTAGATAAAATTATTGCTGTCTGATGGAGTCCTTCATGGTTTCATTATATGAAAATCCACATAATGCACTGTGATGGGTGATGCTGTACCAGAGAGGGAAATTTCTTTTTGAAGTTGTCTTTTTTGTAGTTACCTTGGTCTGCAGCAGGACAATCAATAGGTCTGGTAATTATTACCCTTGCAAGTGGTATACAGTATCTGTCTTACTTATAGTCCTAACCCAAACTCCAAAGAATGGAGATCTGTTTTAGAGGACCTAAAGCATAATTTTGGGATTAAAAAGGGTGCAGGATAAAATGAGTATCTCTCTGTCCTTCCTCTCTCCTACTATCATCACCAGAAGTTTGGTAAACTCAGGAACTTTGGAGTTTAGAAATCCAAATGCAATGCGATAACAAACCTTCGTTACAGACCTTGTTCTGCCCTGCAGTTACCCTCATGGGAAAGGAGAGCGTGTATGTGTCCAGTTTCCTTGGAACTGAACAAAAAGAGCATCTGGGCTTCTGCTCTGCCTTCTCCATCTGATGCCTACAAGTTGTTTTGCCTCCCCCATAAAAATGTGATCCAGGAAGATCTGCCTCACCTGCAGAGAGGAGGATTTGTACACAGGGTGGTCAAAGACATTTTGAAGATGATGCTTTACATTGGTCTGAACAGGTTGGGAGGCAGACTATTTGAACACAAACCTTAAAGAAAAGTGATACAGAACTACACACAGCAGAGGAAACCAGGGCTATCCTTTTTGACAAAGAGTCAAACAGCTCACAAGCCAGCTCCAAATCATTAGGACCTTGGTCAAAAATGTGCTGTGTAGTAAAAAAAATGAAGAGAAATATTTTCAGCCAAGATTTTAAAGGCTTAAGAATCCCAGTAGGTACCAATGAACACCCATAGATACTGAACTGACCTTTTAAATCAGCTCTTGAGATTTTTGGTCTGCATTCCATTCCCGATGGGCCCCAGCAGCCTAATTTCAAGGTACTCTGCATGGCCCATATCATTCAACTTGTAGGTGGTGGCACAGAGAAGGCAGTCGCAATGAGGTTTCCCTGTCTCTCCTGCCATTTCCACCGGCTGTGAGTACAACTGAGAAGCCAACAGGCTTTCTAGAGCTTTTTGACTAGATTTTAAGTGGTTAATTCTAAGCTTCTCAAGAAACCTCCTCCATGAGGAGAGTGTGTTTTAGAATTATCTTTTGGGGTTTTCTCCCAGTCATTCTCAAGTTCTGTCATTTAGCATAGCTCAACCTCAGTTGTGCAAGAAGAACATGAAGTATCTTGCATTCATTGATAGTATCACGGAAGTACTGGTTGGAAGGGAGCTCTGGAAGTTATCTAGTCCACCCTTTCACATAACTCAGGACTGCCTGCCAACACTCTCGGCTGTGATTTTCTTAAGTCAAATCCTGAAAGCTTCCAAGGATGGAGAACCTACCATTTCTCCAGTGATTTCTTCCAGTGTTTCACTGTTCTGAGACAGAAATGCAGCTAATTTAGTGCACTTTGTGAGAAAGGTTGAAATGTTTACAACCATGAGATTCTTGTGCTATCTCTGTGGCTGGAGATCTGCTAAGCTGGCTGCCAAAGGGCTGATGGAGGGAGTCTTGTGAAGATAAGATGGCCCTGTTTTGGCTAAACCAACAGGCACAAACAAATTTTGAAGGCCAGAGTGTCTGACTTTTGTGTAGTTAACGGCAAAATTAATATTAAAGTTTATGTCCCTGTGTATAGTAATGAGTCTAAAGCAGTACATGCTAAACATAAATGTCTATGTTGCTCAGCTCTCCACCCAAATCATGCTAAACATCACCTAAAGGCAAGGACAGACAGAATTAGGATATAAAAATCACAAAGGGAATACATGTCTCAGGGGGGAGAAGACTGAAAATTCAAGCAGAGATGGTCAACAGGCTGTGCTCCTCTTCCTCCACCCAAGACAGGGACACCTTCTTGGTAAGAATCGTGTCTTCAATATACAATTATTTCTATTATCCATCAGTACTGTAACGCAGGCCTGCACCTCTGACTGCATCAGACATTACCTGGGAATTTTTTTACTTGAGCTAGATGATCCTTTTGCAGTCAGTGCATTCATCAACGACAATTCCAAACCTCTCTGTCACTTTAATAAACCAAACCTATCTGTTTAACTTTTAAACTGTCTCAGCTTAAGTCCTTAACTGGACTCTGAAACAGGTAACTGCTGTTTCAATGGGAGCCCCATAGTCAGGCTGTGAAACAGACACACTGCTGTCAGCTGGCGCCCTGGGACAGGACTTTCAGGCCTATCTCAGACTTGGCAAAACTGCTCAGAGAAACCCTTGGGCTCTGGCAGGCAAATGTCTCCCTCCTACCCTAAATGTGACAGATGGAAAAAAAAAAAAATCCTGGTGGGTGGAAATGCAACCTACTGTCCCACCCTTACTGTTTACTGTAGTTTTATGTTGTTCACACTCTTACCCTGTCTCTGCTCTACTTGAACTGAAAGTTCCTTGTAGTAAGGGTTTGTCCCCTGCTTCCTCTCTCTGGTATGAACTGTAGAGATGGAGAGGGAAATACATTCTTGGTTGATTCAATAATAACACATGATTAACTGCATTCCTATGACTCCTGAAGTCCAGCATCTTGACTAGTTTGTTGAAGTTGGCCTACAAAACATGGCATGCAGCAGGTTCCTTCCAACAGAGAGAAGTAATGACATGGGTACAAACTTCTGGTCCAGTGCAGTACTGGAGGTTTATTCTCACTTTTGGATTTATGGAAGTTGTGGTCTCATTTCACCCTCTTCTCTCCCACTCATAGCACTTGGATGCAAAAGGGGAGGCTGCCACTGGGAGAAGTCTGATTATATGTTTCTGTCAGTGAACAGCAGACTTCATTTTCCCAGTCCTGCTGGCACCAGACACTGGAGATGCGGGGAATGGAAATGAAATCTGATGCTCAAGTCTTTCCTCCTTCCAAAGAAGGAAAATGACCAGCTCACCCTCAGAGATCTGAAGACCCAGTAAGTGTTGTGACAAACTTTTGTTTGCCCTTATAGGACAAATGAGGAAAGACTAGGTCAGGGAATATGTCCCAAGTCTTGTTTGGTCACAAAGAGCAGTGTAATCCAACAGATGTGGTCTGAGAATGGATCTACTACTGAGGATAACTCACCCTTATGGGCAACAAACCTGTCCCTGCAAAGCACCTTTGTGAGAGTCTGGAAAGGGCAAGGTCTTGGTCTTGTGTAGAGCTTTGGTCTGCAGGACAATGATCAACTTATACCACTGATGAGATGGTTATGTGTTGCTGTTTGTACCAAGAGCAGAGAGGTGCAGCAACACACAAATTCAGCAAGAGCAGGCAAAAGAAGCAACTTTATTAATTTATAACCCCGTGTTATATACCCTAGCCCCACAGGGTGATTGGTCAGTGATCACCCATCTCCTAGGGTGACTGGCTAAAGTCCTACAGCACCCATTTCAAAATATTTTTCCAATGTACCATAAACAGAACTTAGCAAAACACCACATGTTAGTCTAGCTTACAAAAACCATCCTACTGTTTTTCACAACATGCATGAGAAAGGCAGGATTCTCACTGAATATTGTGAGAACCTGAGAAAATCCCTCTGCTAGCAGCTTTTCAGCATCCACAGTTATGAGATGAAAATGCATGTGGAATTTATCTGAGAGCTGTCTCACAGATCCATGGAGCAGGAAATCCACAGCTGGAGGCCTGAAAGTCATCTTTCATTGGGACAACAGAGTGTTGCACAAGGCTGTTAGAGGGGACTCTGCAAGTGACAGGGAACAAAAGTGAGACTGGGAGAAAATGCTGAGACTGTCTCCTGAAGGCAAGAAAGAAAAAACATCTGGTTTTGAAGGGTGGTGCCCAGAAGAAGTGAAAGAACCCAACCTTCAAAGGGCAGCTAAAAAATATCTACCTGGAGATTACACATCTAAGTAATTTTGCCATTGTGGAACCCAAAATGATGTCGATTTCCTTTTGCCTAACCTTGAACTCCTGTTTACTGTTAAAAGGTGAAGCTTGCAACAGAAACTCAGCCCTGAAGTAAATACCACCAGGACCAAAAAAACCCAAAAGAAAACAGACAAGAGAGAGAAGTTTGTCTTGTCCACATGTGCAAAGAAACCAAACAGCAACAGCCTTTCAGTGGCTCCATCCTTATCTCCTGTAGCAACAAACAAAGCTTCAGAGGAGACACCTTCACACAGAAGCATTAACAAAGCTGCCATGGTAAAGTGGTGGAAGTAGGAGTAACTCAAAGAACACTTGAGTGTTGTTGGTGGTTTGGAGGTGGCTGTACTTCCCTGGCAAAAAGAGACTGAACAGGCACTTTGCAGCATAGGCATGGATAGCTAGGAAAGTCTTGTTTATGTAGGGAAGTCTCAGCAGAGACAATGGGTAACATTTGTAAGTAGCAGAGACGGTACTAAGAAATCAGACGGACCAAGGAGGCTTTCCTCATGCAGAGAAATGGGTAATCTAAGGAAAATGAGTATTTCCCAAGGAACTGGGATTTGCCTAAGCAAGTATGAGAGCCTGGGACATACTCCTTAGTCGAGAAGAGACCTGGCTTTGTAATCCTTCTCAGAACATCATACAATGCAACTTCTGTCCAGGGACTGGAAGCTGTCCACGTTCATTGAACCTGAGCTAATAAGCCCTGGCTTGCACAAAATCAAAACAAGTACTTCTGCTCTACTTTGGCAGACGTGCCTCACCTCCTAAGTGATCACCTCTACCCACTTTTTTAGTGGTGATACATGCCCCCACTCCCCGTAAGCACCTGCTGGAAAATGAGCAGTACAACAGATGGTTTCTGGTTTCACCAGCATAATTTGGTTTCTTCAGCAGAGAGAGGAAGCACGCATTGAAAACAGACTGAGAAGCAAATATCCCTCTGTGAACACAGGGAGTGGCAAGGGTCACTGAGCAGGAGGAGCAGTTGCAGGGCATCATTTTTACAAAGAAAGCGTTACTGGAGAGTGGGAATGTGTCTGTAGGTTTGTAGGCAATAAGTACAGTGACTGCGCAGTGCTGCAGTCCTTTCCTATAATCATTCACATCAGGCTTATTTGGGAAAGGAGAGGGGCAGTGGAGAAGGCTGTCTCCTAACATCCTTCATAGGATGATTCTGAGTAGCTGGCAGTGACTCTCACCTCTCCTTTTTTACTCTTCTTTGCTTGCTGGGAACTTCTAAGGTGTTTACTGAAACTGGAGTTTGCACTACAACATCACAGTCATAAATCCTTTCTCTGCATTAAAGTCAAAATATTGCCAGAGTGGCAGCACTGCTAAGATGTCAATCACCGAGGCATCTGCAGGAAATGGAAGATTCTCAAAGAATAAGAAAAACATTACCATTTCGCTGGTATCACTGATCACCAGGACGTGAGCTCCCTGTGCCCAGCAGGATTCCTGGCTGGAATGCCAGTCCTTCTCCGTGGAGAAAGAGTAGAAGCTCCCTCTGTAGGCCACCTACTGCTCAGGGCAACGTGGGTGGGAGTCATCTGTAAAGGAATCAAAATACCAGCCTTGCTCTACCATTAACTAACAGAAAGACACTTGTCAGCATGGACCTGCTGAAAAGCAGCTCTTCTGGACAGTTGCAATGAAGAAAACAACAAGTCAGGATAAGCACTTAAAAATAACAATGCATGAACACTGAGCTTCAGACCCTCTGTGCAATTTTGAAATGGTCATACAAGAGTTATATGCACTCTGATGTTGGTGTAAGTACTTGCCTGCTTCCTCCCCACGCTCTGCCTCCCCCGCCTCAGCTTTCCTCTTGAAGGCAGGAGACAGGATGTCTGGTGGAGTTTTACTAATCTTTAAACAAGTAACAACAATGAATGGGTAGTTGTACAGTACAGGCATACTGTGAAATTCATAACCTTGTAGATAGTGGTTATCTCTGGGAACAGGAAAACAGGATGTCTCAAAGCACCCGAGTGTGCTGAACAGACAAGAGACGGTTTTGTGACAAGAATAAGGATTTTAGGCTTTAGGTCACTAAAAGAACACAGTGATGAAGAAGAGAAGATGAAGTAAATGACCACCAGAGGTCATGGAAGACTACCGAGGGGAGAAAAGACCCTAACCCTAATTTTATTACGAATGCTCGGACTATGTAAATGAATTCCAGGACTCCATTAGCATAAGACTGCCCTTTGTAAGAAATACAATGAATATGTATGTTTAGCCTGCATATGAACTATGTATCCAGCTTGCATGGGTGCGCACACTTGGAGGAGTGATCCCCTGTGCATCCAGCACCGCAAAATAAAGAATGTCTGCTTAATAACTTTGGTTACTGAGTTTTCCATTGCGTCACTCTGAACTACTCAGGTACCTCAGTACTGAAATCGGCTATCTGAAAGCAGATGACACTCTGGATATGCAAAAAGTAAAGGGAAAAATATACATCATTATGTCAGTATGTCAGTATGGTGTGATCACGTCACACATGCATGAACAGATTTAAAGCAACAAACAGGAGGCTCTCCCACATGGTCTAGCACCTTCTGCATGCACACAGGAGTGTTACAGACCTTGCATGTTTGTTCTACAGTTCACTGCTACCATTACAGAAGAGGAGTCTACAAAAACCTTTCAAAATGTTTCACTGCTTTTTGCCACAGGATCTGAAATGGGTTGCCTGGGGTCTGCACAAGGAATGTATCTTCAAAACATTCTGCATAGGCTGTGGGTACTTAAGGCTGTAGAAACCTGGAATAGCTTCTGGTTTAACCCTATATAATGGAATCCGAGATCTAAGCTCCTGTGCAGGAGTCTCTTGTCCTTTGCTGTTGGTTGCTCGTCCGCAGCACCCCTTTATGCACTTACTGATCTTTGAAACCATGCTGTTCTCTACTCAAGTAAAATTACAGTCAAATTAGGTTAAATAACTGTCACATCAAGAATCATAGAATCCTAGAATGGTAGGGGTGGAAAGGGATCTCTGGAGATCATTGAGTCCAACCCCCCTGCCAGAGAAGGATCACAAAGGGCAGGCCACACAGGAACAGATCCAGGCGGGTCTTGAAAGTCTCTAGAGGAGACTCCACAGCCTCCCTGGACAGCCTGTTCCAGGTTCCATCACCCTCACAGGAAAGAAGTAACAGTAACAACATTCCCACAGATGAGGCAAATACTACTAAATACATAGGGTTGGAAATATATATGGAGCAACTGTAAGGGAAGTACAGTGATGACAGGTTTCGATTAATCACATTAAATCATGAACATGCCATCTCAGGGCATGATGATGAGACTGAATGCTTAGGCACCATCAATAGGCACCTCTCAAAGTGGCGAGCCAGGAAATGTAGAAAGCAAAACAGCTTGTGACCACCCTGAGACGTGCTTAGGCCACCCAGCTCACCACAGCTCTATCCAGCAGTTTCTCTGCCACAGTGAACACAAACACAATTGAGACTCAACAGAGCCAAAACTACCAGCACAACAAAAATGCACTATTGTATAATTTCAAAATAGGAAACTCCAGGAAAATGAAGAAGTTTGTCCAAGAGAATTAAAAGGAATGGCTAAAAGAATAAAATATTTGTAAGCAGTAAGGGAGACTTTTTTTAGGATCTCTCAGCAGAGGCTGAAAAGGACTGCATATCATGTAGCAAGGATGCTGTGGGAAGGAGAAAGAAAGCCAGCACTACATCAGAAACAGAAAGAAATTCACTTAAAACCAAAAATACCTCCTTTAAGTGTTGGAAACTTTGTCCTAATACAGAAAGTAGATTGGGATTTTGATCTTAGAGCAGTTTGCAGGCTCACCGGTTTGAAGTCTGGTTTATAGCAATATATTTACAGCTGTGGTTTTGGCTAAAACCAGTTTCTACGGTGATGAAGGAGAGCATGAGGGAGCTTCACTGTAAAGCACCATTCTTCAGGTAGAAAGATCTTTCCTAAGGCAAAAGTTTTGTCATTTTTCCTGAAACTTGTGAGATCTTCTAGGTGTCCCACCTGTAGTTTCAAAATAGCAACATCTATTTTCTATCACTATTAAACAAAAAAAAAAATCTCTCTTCAGGTACAAAATACATAAAGACTTTTCAGTCACAAGTGGAGCTTCACACAAGAGGACAATGGCAGAACTGAAGGACTGTGTTGCTGTTCTCTGCCTGCTCTCTATTCCTCTTGTAAAGTCACCTTGGTGTCTCTGGTGACTGTGGTGTGACAGCAGATTAAGCCTCAAGAGAATGGAGTCAGCCTGATTTTAAGGGGTAGGGTGGATCTGCTTCTGTGCAGATTACAGATAAAAACTAAGTAAAAGAGGATAAATAGCTGTTGAAACATAATTTCTTCCACATTTCTGAGGATCTGCAGTTCTTTTATCCTTCCTCTCAAAGGACATAAATCTTTTGCTTCTCAAAGAAGCTACTCTCCTGCATCCTCCAGACTGCCGTTGCTGATCTTAGAGAAAACTACTTCCAGGACAAGGCAATTGGGACTACGATCAGTGAAATGGTTAATCCTTAAATGTCAGCACAGGGCACCCGAGCTGGTGCCTCCTGGCAATGAATAGTGCAGTTGACCCTCTATTGTTTCAAACCAACTGCAGAAAGAAGTTCAGAAAGAACTGACTCAACTCAGCATCAAAAAAATAAAATCCTCAGGCGCTTCCACAAACAGAGCACTGGGAGAGTTCACGTCAGTTGTTAAAGGTGAAAAATCATGCCAATTTATGAGGAAAAAAAGAAAGTGAAGTCAAGTGTTCGAGGTGAATTTAAGCCTCACTTGAACTGCAGTGATCAATCCAGGAAAGTGGAATAAAAACTTATATAAATCAGGATTTTTATCCCTTGCAAAAGCAGGTCCCTGCAGATTCCCCTTTTTAAAATGGGTTCAAGGGTTTATTCTTGATCCTCAGCCCCTGGACCACATGTGAAGCTCTTGTAGAAGACCAGAGAAGTACCTGAGATGAGTTTGAAACAGAGGAGGGAAATGTGAATGGAGCATCCAGAAACAGCCCCACTAAGTCTCTCAGTGTGCTGGAGAAATGACTGATTACTGCACTCATCTGAAAGCAACATGATCCAGTATTTTTACACTTCGGAGCCCAGGTTCAGCTCAAAAACTAAGAGGCATTCACATTTTCTAATTCAGAGCTTCTAGGACAGTCTGAAGAATGTCCTTGCACTGCCTCGAATAGCTCGCCTCAGCTCCTGCCTATGTCAGTGTGGGAGCAGCATGATGACCTAGAGCAAGGGAGGAGGATCCTGTCCTTCAGCTATGGCACAAACCTGACTGTCACTGTCACTACAAGCATGATAGGCAGATTAACACTGCCTGAAGTGATTGCTGGACTGCCATTTTGATAGTGTGGCATATCAAAGGCTCTCTGGAATCTAAACAGAAGACAGCTAGGGCAACTCTTCTTATTTTAGGAGAAAAAAAACAGGTCCATGAGAGCCAAAACCAGTTGGTTTGACTATAGGACTGATCTATACACCTATGATATATCTGTGCTACTACATCACAGGGGTGACTTGGTAGCAAGGGCATGCAATTGAGACCAAAGATGAAATACCTGAGCACATCTCTCAAAGTGATCGAGGCAGGTACAGAGTTGAAAATAAAGATCTTCTAAAGAAAGGTTCTTAAACTCCTTAGGGACTCCACATATTCAGCAGAGAGATGGGAAATAATCAAATAATATGCACAGAAAATGTGTTCAAAGATCAGCTTCCTTATTTTAGGCCCTTTGACTTTAGCTCAAAAAGATGAGAGTAATAAAGGAATTTGGAGAGGAGGAATATTCAGAAGAAAACTACAAACATCTAAAGAGGCCATTGGATAATCTTCACGTCCAACAAGGAGGGAGTTAAGATAGAAGGAGGTAATGAATCATAGAATTGTAGGAGTTGGAAGGGACTTCTGGAGAGCATTGAATCCAACCCCTCTGACAGCAGGATCACCCAGGGCAGGCCACACAGGAACAGATCCAGGTGGGTTTTGAAAGTCTCTAGAGAAGGAGACTCCACAACCTCTTGGGGCAGCTGCTCCAGGTTCCATCACAATCACAGGAAAGTTTTTCCTCATGTTGAAGTGGAACTTTCTGTGTTCCAGTTTGTGACCATTACCACTTGTCCTGTCACAGGGCCCCCCTGAAAAGAGACTGGCCCCTTCTACCCTTCTACCCTTCAGATATTTGTAAACACTGACAAGATCCCCTCTCAGTCTTCTCCAGGCTAAACAGCCCCAGGTCTCTCAGCCTTTCCTCATAAGACAGATGTACCAGTCCCTTAATCACATGCAAAATCAAGACTACCTCCCAAACAGGTGGAATGTGATTACCAGAGAGAAACTTGGGGTTTTTTGTGCTGGCTTTGTTTCCAGAGAGAAACAAGTGACTCAGCAGCAGTAACAACCCCAGATGCAGTTATTCTGATCAGGGCAGAGAAATCTCCTGTCCCACAGCGAGAGCCCCCTTTGCTATAACAGTGCTGAAGAAAAAGCTAAGGCCAACCATTAGTGTTGTGGCCATCACAACACAACTCATGTAAAGCACATGGGCACTTAGTGGAAAAAACAATCCGCTCAGGGGAAGAAGCCACTTCTAAAGAATGATCACCAATGCAAAATCTCAGTCTTCTAAAGTGGTATTTCTCAACTGAGCAGCTAGGGGAATTGCTCAGTGTGCCATTTGCAAGGCCTGATCCGGAGGAATTGAGTGGAAATAAGGGAAGATAAAATTTAAGGAAAGCCAAAAATCTTCCCGACAGTAAAATGCCATGCAGAGCTGTCTCAAGGCAAAAGCTGAAAATTTGCTCACTGGGAGATACGTAAAACTAGACAGAGAAAACCCAGGAAAAAAACGTATCACAGAAGATTCCTGCAGAGCCCCATGGGAGAAAGACCAGATGATCTCATGTGCCTCCTCTGTCTCTGATGTCTGCTCAGCATATACCTCTAATTTATCTGTACTCACATCCCATCTGCCCTTCAAAGAACTATTGCTGACAATCTCCTATCACTGACAAGCAGACAACTGTAAGGATGACTGGGTTGAATGCCCAGGAGCAGACACTGAAAGGTGTCTAACAGAGAGAAGGAGGGGAACAACGTTCTTTTTTTTTTGTGGCTTTCATCACATTAAAATACTTAAGCTAATTTTAGAACCAAAGCAACAGTACCATGAGCTGGTACTCAAAGTCAGTGGCCAGCTCAGAGAGTTTTTTTAGATCTTGCTTTCAAAACGTTTTGTTGACATACCTCATCCAGCTCCCTTACCTCTTTTCACCCATGCAGCTTTGGCCCTCAGCAGAGCAGAGAGAGAATTTGACAGAAGTATAAATTACTTCCTCATCTGCTTCAGCTGCAGAAGTTTCTGATCTACTTCCCTCCATGCCAAAGCAAAGAGCGTGTATGACAAGATGTTTCAATCAGGCTGTTGAGTGACGGGACTCAATGCCTGTGAAACAGGAAGCTTGAGGCTAGTCAGAAGACATGAAATGTGAAGTCCTCTATCCCCAGCCATTCAAAATAACCAAATTTCCAACAGAATGGAAAGCAGTTTAAGTGCAACTTCTACTTCCTAACCTATTGAGGGATGTCTTAAGAATGGCCATTAGTGGAAGAGGTGATTAATCACAAAGTGCATGGGCATTCTAATTGTTGCCAATGCAAGACGCTGTAATTACAGTGACACAGTGGTTGTGGCAACATGTGTTTCTCTGAAGAGCTCCTTCTCAGGACAGAAGCATGTGCATAAGTGAGAGCACAAAAGGAAAAAGGTAAATAGTGAGAGTACAATGTCAAAAGTAGTATAAGCAATGGCTGTGGCAAACTGGCAGCCGAACTGCTGTCAAAAGGGAAGTAGAGGTGGACAGCATGGGTTTGAAAAGGAAGCCTTGTGAGCTTTGGACACTTCTGCTGGGAACTCTTTTCTACACTCAACACCAAGTGAAAATGTGAGACACATGCAGGCATGCTGGCATCCCTCAAGACCCTCTGAGTCAATGTATCAACAGCATCAGTACAACAAAGATATAGACATACTGGAGAGAATCTGGCAAAGGAACAGAAAGATGGTGACAGGACTGGAGCATCTGTCCTGTGAGGAAAAGGTGAGAGAGCTGGGACTGCTTAGCCTAACGACACATCTTGGGGAGGATCTTATTAATGTATATAAACACCTGAAGGGAGGGTACAAGAAGAGACAAGCTCTTTTCAGTGGTGCCCAATGACAGGACCAGAGGCAATGGGCACAAATTGAAACACAGGACGTTCCCTCTGAACATCAGGAAACACTTTTTTACTGGGAGGGTGACTGAACACTGGCACAGGTTGGCCAGAGAGGCTTTGGTATCTCCCTCTTCAGAGAGTCATATGGACACAGTCTGGGGCAACCAGCCGTAGGTGGCCTGCCTTAAGCAGGAGGTTGAACCAGATGACCTTGAGACGTTCCTTCCAACCTCAATCATTTTGTGACTCTGTGGTCAGCAATAGCAGGACAGGACAGTTTTTCTCTGAATAATATTCATATAATATATCTGATGACAATACTGAGGATGCTCATGCTTCTACCATCCTGAGAAATGTCCTAGATGCATGGTTGGCTGACTTTTGTTTTGATTCAGATTCTGATCCCTTCCAGTTCATGCTAAATCAGGGATGTTTGCCAGGCTCAAGGTGTAGCTCTTCCTCACTGGTTCAGTTCATTTACGAGAATTGCCCAGGCATTCTCAACAAATGAGTTTGCTGTGCTTTTCAGTTCTAGGACAGGGATGATTGTTCCCTGACCTGGTGACATGCCATGAATTTGAGGAGTCATCACCCAGGACAATGCTTAGTTTTGACATAGTGTTTAGGCTGATTTCTTACAATGAACATGTCTGGAAAGGCATGGGTATAATGTTACTGCAAATCCACCAACCTGCTGCCTGACCAGCTGGACCCGGAATTCCTCCACCATAGCAAAGTTTGCGGGAGCTGCAACTGACACCAAAGAATAACAAGCCAGCATATCAGGCAGGGGTGAAACCAGGAGAATCAAGGCCACAAAGTTTTACGAACAACGGTCTGTCTTGCCTGTTTACATTTACATTCCCTTCCACTTGTTTACATGCTTCTGTCCTGAGAAGGAGCTCTTCAGAGAAACACACGTTGTCACAACCACTGTGTCACTGTAATCACAGCGTCTTGCATTGGCAACAATTAGAATGCCCATGCACTTTGTGATTAATCACCTCTTCCACTAATGGCCATTCTTAAGACATCCCTCAACAGGTTAGGAAGTAGAAGTTGCACTTGAACTTCGGCGGCCAAGCCCAAGGGCAGTGATGACCTTCCACAGGGGAGCGAGGGGAAAGGCAACGCTGTGGGAAGCCTCTCACCGTTACCGAGGGGCACAGGTAAGCGTTAGGCTTCAAGGTGGCAAAGCGTCAAAGTCCCTGGATCGGGAGACGGTCGGGGGTGTGGGGGACCGATGAGCTCCAGGCCGATCTCCGGCCGCCTCACGGCTCCTAGCACCCGAGGGGTGGGGCGGCCCAGCGGCGGCGCGCGCTTCTTCGCCATTGGCGAGCGGCTCCCGCCCCAAGCCGCGCCCCGCGGCAGCTACCAGGTGGGCGTGGCCAGCCGGCTGGCGCTACGGGCCTCCTGTCTGCGGGCCTTCACTGCTCATTGGACGAAAAGAGAGGGGGAGGCGGGATATCCACGCCTTTTTTCACCGCCCATTGGAGGGAGCCGAGGAAGGAGGCGGGCTCTGGAGCCTCTGCCCTTACAGGCTGGGGCGGGCTTTAGAGGACGACGCTTTCCAGCCGTCCCTCCTCATTCGCTGAGGAGTTGTTCCTGGGCCCGGCAATCGCGGCGGCTCCGGCGTTCTCGTTGGTGGAGAACGCTAGCTCCGCCACACCCTTCCTGTTTCCGGATCACGGGGCGGGCGAGCGGAGCCGGCCGGGACCGCCGAGGAGGCTGGTGCCGTCCGCGCCTGCGGTTCTCGGGCTGCCCCGCCACCGCTGGGCGCGCGGTATGGGATGCCTGTGAGGAGCGGATCGCTCTTCCTTAAGCGTGCCCGTGCACGGCGTGGGGAGGCCGGGAGGTGCGGCGGGCGGGGCTGGCGCGGTAGCAGGTGGGTCCTGCGGCACAGGGCCGGCAGCGGTGGGTTGGACTCCGGCTGGCGGGGCGGGGGCCGGCGGCGGGCGGAAGGTAGGGAGTGTTTGTGTAGAGGGGGAGTAGGGTGACATTGCAAGCCCTGCGGCCGCCGAGGGGGTGAAACCGCGCCCTGCTCCCGGCAGGCTGCTCGGTGCCAGCGCTGGGAAGCAGCTCGGGCAGCAGCAGCCCGCCTCCGAGCCTGTCAGGCGGAGCGGTAACCGGGCAAGGGGAAAGGAATAGATAGACAGCATCGCCGAGTTGCTTTTCCCTTCAGCCCGAGTGCGAGGGAAGCGTTTGCCAGTAAGTTGCTCGAAGAAGCAGTGACTAGCGCGGAGGGCACGCTTCTCCTTTTAGTCGGATGAGAGACGAATCACGAGTTCCTGTGTCACAGGCTTCCTCACTTCGACCTATTTAACATTGCCGTCATATTTGCATCTGGGCTCTGCAGCGGTCGAGGAGCTGGCGTGGCAGTTGTAAGCTGTCACGATGGGCTACACAGGGGTTGGGGATAATTGTTGAGTTCAGCAAAACAGGCTGTCCCTCCACCAGGCTCTCTGTCTACATGCTGCCAGCTATTTATTTAATTGCTGGTCTGTTGGTTCCCTTCTGCTGGCATCTGGAGCTTTACTAAAACCCTCAACAGGAAAAGTGGAGGGAAATCTGTTGTACCGCTGTGGTTGGCTGTTGCAATTACTGAATGTTTCATATGTGATTTTTAGTGTGAACCTGAAAGCCAGATCTTCGCGATTTCATCATCATCTTCATTACTGCCTCTTTGGTTGGATCTTACATAGGACGTCTCAGTTTCCTCCTTCCTTTCTTCTCCCATGTAAACAGAAGAAAACTCTTCTGTGAAGTTACAGGTTAGCATTATTAAACACTTTCAGATTCTCAGCTAAAGTAAATACTATGTTACTTTTCTAGTACTGCGATTAAGGCACTTGAACAAACAGAGCCTGACTAATCACAGTGGCTCTTCCCTGAAAGCTCTTCATGTGAAAGCTTTCAAGACAGTTGATTAGAGGCCTGGTAGATGACTTTCTCCCAGCTGACTTCTCAGTGCGATAACAAACAATGGCTTATGCCTGAAACTTAAGCTAGTGTTCAGCCTGCTGGGTTCTGCTCTGTCCGAATCAATGTTAATTCATGTGCTCAGAGGCAAAACTTCTTGTGGTCCCAAGGCAAAATTCAGAAAAGAATCCCAGGTGAGCCCAGTCAGTTGTCTTTGTGACTGCACAAGAGATTCAGGTTTAGGTTCTCTTGAACTGTGAATATTCCTAGATTTTTGACTACTCCTTTTTACAGTCAGGAGTGAGGAAGTGACCAATAATTTACTCCGTGGCCCTGCAGGGGTCTGAAAGAGTTAATCCTCTGTGTTTTTGTGTGTGTTCAGGATGTCATCACCCTGCCATACCTCTGCTGTGCTGCTAGTCTTTATGGCCCTTGCTGTTGGTGTGGGGGCTGAACAATTGAAAGAGAGTAGCTGTGATGTGATTGGTGATGAAAGCAGTGAGTCCCAAATGGAAAGAGCTCTGCTGAAGAAACTAGAGCCCTTGAGCCAAATAAGGTACAGTACAACGCTGCTAAGTGCCTACCCTCATGCCAAGGGAGGGGAAGATTTGGGGCTGCACTGCAGAATGTGCTTCCCCCATGAGTATGAGCTGTGACTGGCTTCCATGTCTCGAGCATCCCCTATTCTGAGTCTTTTTCTTTGTAATCCTGTGGTCTGTCTGTTCTCTCCTTCCTTGCTGCAGGTTTAATGTTACTGTGGAGAAAAGCAAAACAGAAAACTACATCTACCATTTCAGAGTGTGCAGGGAGGTCAACAGCACCTGGCATGATTTTCGTGGCCTGGTGCAAACAGACAAACAGAACAGCAAGACCACGGTGATAGGAAGAATCAACGAAACCCAGGTCTTCAATGGAAGTAAGATTCCACTCAGTAGTTTTCTTACTCAGTATCTGCCTTCTCCTCCCCATCTGGATTTGCAACCTATATTGTTTCTGTCTTCCAGGTGACTGGATCATGCTGATTTATAAAGGAGGTGATTCATATGGCAGGCACTGCAGTGGTGAGAAGAGACGAGCTGTGATAATGATTTCTTGCAAGCGGGGAGTTATAGCGGTGAGTTGACATGTGAGGTAGGAGAGGAGCAGGGGGCTGCTAGGCAAGCAGTTGTGAATAAGCAAGCAAAAGGGCTTGGAGGAGCCAGCAAGGTTTTCTTCTGTCCTCTGTCTGTTGCCTAGCTACCTTCTGGTGAAGTTCAGCATGCCTGGACATATATTCACACAACTTAATTTTTTTCCCAAATTGCAGAGTTCATTCAGCATTATTTCAGAAGAGCGGGAAAAGGAGCAGGAGTGTTTCTACCTCTTTGAGATGGACAGCAGTGTGGCTTGTCCAGCTGAGGATTCCCACCTCAGCGTTGGCTCCATTCTACTGATCACGTGAGTCAGAAGAGCTGTTCATGCCTGCACCAGTATCTCCAGTGCCATTTAGACACACAGCAAGCGCTATACTGCACAAGATAATTTTAGTATACCTATCCACAGCCACTGTTAGGTGTTACTGTGCCTCTGATCTTTTTGGGCAAAAGCTGTTGCTCAAGGCGTGAAGAGCTGCTCTGCTCCCTGTAGACATACTCCTTCATGGTTTACAGGCAAGTGCACTGAAACATGGAAGATGCAACTTCCTAGAATTGTACAACAGCTCTTTGCTAGAGCTGGGACTTCAGACTAGGAGTCTTGATTTGGTTTTTGTTCTGAAAGGCATTACTTCATGTAATGATGCTGAAAGATTTATACTAACAGATCAATATATTGGGGACCTTTTCTTGTCTGGTCTCTGTTTATAGCTCTGTTCTGGAGTGGTGCTCAGCTACTAGCTCCAATACCAGTCTGAGGCAGGTAGCTGACTTGAAAGAAGTTGTCTATAGGATTTTTGCAGCTTTGATTTTTAATTCTGCCCTTCAGATTTGCTTCCCTGATTGCAGTCTACATTATTGGTGGCTTTCTCTACCAGCGCCTTGTAGTGGGAGCAAAGGGTATGGAGCAGTTTCCTCACTTTGCATTCTGGCAGGACCTGGGCAATTTGGTGGCGGTGAGTGAAAATCCCTGTATCTCTACAGCCTGACCCATGTGTTAGGACAGGACAAAATGGTACCCGCGTTGTCTTTTTTGGTTATGTGTCTTGGCTAGAAGCACCACCAGAGTAGTGTACTTTGAGGCAGAAGAGGTTATCTGTTCTATTTTAGCTTTGAATCCTTGCTGAGACTGATTCCCTGCCAATATCCTGCAGCTGCTACACAGCAAACAAGAACACATGTTCATTAGTGGTTAACACCTTTTCAGGTAGGAATGTTAAGCTGGGGGGCTGTGAAATGTTCATGTCTCACTCCCTGAAACCCTTCCTTAGTCATCATAGGTAGTGCCATTTATCCTCCATGCTTGTTTCAGCCTGGTGTTGCTGCACACTGTTAATTGCTATGCCCAGAGCTTTCAACACTAAATAGTATGCTTGTGTGGAGAGGTGTAATCCCTTAGCAAAAAGACAAATCAGAAAAGCCATTTTGCTTTGGATGCCAAGTCAATTGTGTAGTCTGATTCCAGTGAAATATCCTGTGCTTGTAGGATGGCTGTGACTTTGTCTGCCGATCTAAGCCTCGAAATGCACCAGCTGCATACCGTGGAGTGGGCAATGACCAGCTGGGTGAGGAGTCAGAAGAACGGGATGACCACTTGCTACCAATGTGATAGGCTTTCAACACTGAGTTCCTTCTCCCCCTCTCCCCAGTGCTTGTTTAGCCCGGTGCCTCCCAGCCAGTTCTCCTTCTCTCACTTCTGATTTTTCTTTACCTTATTTGCTTTTGTTGTCTTTGGTGTGTCAAGTCCCATGGATACCTCTGGGTGTGAACAGCACTGGTCCCTAATGGCATATCTTATGAATATAATGCCAGTTTAAAGTTTGAAAAATGCAGCAGAGCTGTTGGGGGAGGGAAAGTGCTGAAAGCCGAGAAGATAGCAAGAAAGCAGTATGAGTGCTCGGCAATGAGCAAGAATGGTAGATTAATCACTGAGAGGAAAAAATGGGCCATGGATGGGTGCAGATAGGGGAGAGAAAAGGAGGCCCTGGGTTAAAACAGCTGAGACTGTAGGAGGGATCTTTTGTGTCATTTCTCCCCACACCCTCCCCTTGGGTTTACAGGATCTGTAAGACACTGGAATTCTTTTTCTTTGAATGCATTTTCAGCTTTTCTAGCTTCTGCACTGTTTCTGCCAGCATAACCTGCACAGAGTGCTCTATGTCAGACTCTGCGAGGGTGGAAGAGGCATTAGCACCTCTGTAGTCTTTTCCTAATGGCAATATGTTGAGGAGTACACACCACTTTCCTTCAACAGCTATAAAGGGATGCGTGCCATTCTCTCAGGCTAGGGAGGGGCAATGCTAAAAAACCTATAGGAGTTAAATACAGTCTATGACTTTCCAGTTCAGTCAAGATATTAAGTAAGTCTTCTCAATGATTGAGAAGCAAAAGGAAATTATGTCCTACTTAGTAAAGGAAACATGTACTGAAACAGACATCAAGGCAAAATGAGACGGGCATCTGACACTTGATTTCTGTTACAAGCTTCCCGAAGTGACTGTTGACACTCGCTGTCAGAATTGTGACTTCATGCTTTCCAAAACTTCCTTGTTTGGTAGAGGGTTTTCCTGTGAAGCTATCAGAATTTATTTTTATAAAAATAAAGGAACCATAGAAGCCAAGGCTAAGAATGTTAACACATTAAAAAAAAAAAGCATAGGGGACTCCAGTCACTGTCTCCTTGAGCATGGTGCACACCAGTCTTAAGACACTTGCCCCGTGCAGATGGTACTTGCATACTGCTATGGGCTGGGAGTAAGAGAAGCCAGCTCCTGGGAACCTAGTGAAAACCAGGTACAGCTGAATTGTAAAGCTTAATGGGAAGCTTCAGAAACTTGGCACCTTCATTCCCAATTGCTTTTTGAGGGGCTGAGCTCTAAGCAATCCCATTCTGCCCTGTTGTAGACTGGCAGAGAACTGTCCTTAGTCTTGAGGGCAGAGACTGTGACTAAGCAAGCCACTTACTGTCAACGGCAGAGTACAAACAAACTCTGTGTATTTTTAATACTGCCAAAACAGTCTGAGAAGTGACACTGAGGGAAGAGGGGTGGCCCTGCTTTCTTGCTGGGTTTAGTGTTGGCAAATGATTCCTGCTTGCTTTTACTTTTGTTACGGTCTCGATAGTCCCTATAACAAGGGAAAAATAGGAAGTCTAAGTTTGTTGTTACTGTTTTTCATGGTGGTGTTTAAGGTTAATTTTTTTTGTACAAAACAACTTTCAAAAATAAAATTACCAAATAAACCTGGTGAAGCATTATTGTGCTGATGTAACAGGAGCTTTCTTGGATGCCAGAGCCTTTTACTTAACCAAAGGTGAAGCATGTGGTGCCCTCCTCTTAACTACTCCTGCCAGAATAGATCTCATTGTACAGGTTTTCTGGTTTTTTGTTTGGTTGGTTTTTTGATTTTTTTTTTTATTTATTTTTTTCCTTCCCCTTTCTGACCCCCTGTATCACTCCAGTTCCCTCAGGGCTTGAAAGGAGAAGGATAAACACATCTTTCAAAAACAAACTTTTAAAAGCTCAGGTAGTTATGCATGGGAAAAGTATCCTATGCTGCGTATTTTTCTGCAACAATAAAAATTGAAAGTAACATTTTGATGAAGGTTGTACTTATTAAGGCCATGCTGGGGGTGGGGTTTAAAAAGCAGTCAGACCTGAAAAGCCTGAGCAAGCCTTTTAAAATTTTTTTATTAAGAACATTGAACATGAAATGAAAAAGTGAAGCTTTCCTATTTGACTGAAATAAAATCCAGTCCTCAGAAGCAGGCTAGCTGTCTGCCTACTCTGCCAAGGGTTAAACTAAAGAGAAGTTTTATTACACTCAGTCTGCTAAAGACAAAATGGTTTAAGGGCAGCCTTCTGCTCGTTGCTGTTGAGATTGTAACCTTCCCCCTTCCGTGCCCCCAGATTCCATCAGACCAAATTGTGTTACCAGGGTGAAATATGGGTAGCTTCCTTTGACCCTGTTTTCATTCAAGAAGCCTTATATTCTTCTCTCCCAGGAACAAGGATGTCATTAAAGTGAGATTCAACAGTACAGTTAAGACTAGGAAGCTGCTGCCACATTTTATCATCTTCTAAGCACTTTCCCTCCTGTTTTTCTAACAGGGGTCAATAGAGCCCATTCCTAAGCTCTCTAATGTTTTTCTACCTATGTTATTAGGCCACCTCTCACACCACTCCAGCTTTCCCGTTAACAGCAGCTGCTTTCCACACAGAACAGTCTTACATTTCACTCAAATATTCACGTGAAACTTCTGAAAACAGAAAAGCTGACACATGGTTTGTAAAATCACCTTGTTTTTCAGGTATTTGGCTCTAGGGGGCACTCGCCTCTTCATGCTTTGTGTCATTTCTTCAGGGGTTTTGCCTATTTGAAGCAGAGGTGCTTCTGGAAGAGAGTAACTGCTCAGGTTTTCACCTTTGGCAATCTGGTTACAAAACTTCAGAATACCACATTTGGGTCCTTAAAAAAAAAACAAAATCCAAACCTGGAGGGGATGAAAGGGGATGATTCAGCCTGTAACAGTTGTGCCCCTTAAAAAGGAGTGTTAAAAGATTAGTATTTCATTGTTGAAGGGTGTGTTTGTTTTAACTGAGGAAGTATTTTTTTACAAAAAAAAAAAAAAAGAGCCTGAGGCAGACAATACCATCCTGCCAGTTTAAACTTTGTCCGATAAGCTCTTCTGAGGATAATGAAGATAGACACAAAAATAATATAAACTCAGAAAACAAAAAACCCAAAAAAAACCCCAGCCTACTTTATGAAGAGCCTTGGCGCTTTTGGAACTGCTTTGGATATGTAAATTATGCCCTAGCACAACAGGGAGACAAACCCAGTGTTGCTCAACTCCCTCATGTAAGACAATCCCCCTCCCCTTTGATTTTCCCCTCAGCTTGTGATAAATTCTTAGGATGAGTCCTCTTCTGACTGGTTCAGAGAGGAGCATCTGGAGTGAACAGCTGCCACAACATATCATCTTCACTCTGCATCTCTACAGGAGACAGTAAAGGTAAGGCAGTTCTTATTGCCACAGGCCTTCAAGTTTGGTATACATGCTGGAATGGCTATTAAACCCAGTTCATGAGTAGCCTAGGTTGTGTTTTTTGTTTGTTTGTAGAGCAGAACAGTAGCAGCCACTTTTGCTCAAACTTTTGTTTGTCCACCTCTGTCACTTGGAATACAGTGGTTCCCCCTCCTAAATGCCCCGAGCACAGCTGCTCCCACTGTCCATGGGGGACCAGCACTTCCTACACCTCAAGTTCTGTCACAATGAGATTCAAAACTAAGATCTAGCAGACCTGCTGTAGCAAAAAGAGGCAAAGGCAGTTCCCTTCCTGAAGTCTGCTAGGACTGAAAGAGGTCCCCTTCGTGTCTTTATGTGGTATACGGGAGAGGCACAGGCAAAATCAGCAAGGAAAGATGTTTCTAGGCCCCATGTGGGAGTTTTCCTCCCCCTTGTAGCACCATTAAGAGACCAAGACACGGCTTGTGCATTGCAGTTTCCATCAGTTAAAATTCCTGCTCAATCTTGAATGCAAGACCACAGTGGACTGTACCATTCTTCCCTGCCCCAGCAGGATGCTCCAAATCTGGCAGCTGCCTTGGGGTCAGAGCAAAAGTGAGATTATCTGTCTTCGGAGCTGTTAAGTCTCCTTGAGCACATTGATCTTGGCACAGATCTTGAGAGCTGGTCCCAGCTTGATGTTCATGGCACTCATGAGGTGTTCCTCCTTCAGAAGCAACAGGGCCTGGCCATCAATTTCCTGTGACCGAAACTCCTCAGCAATCTCCTGGCACCCTGAGAAATAAAAAAAGAAAAAACAAACCACTGAGAAACAGAGTTGACAGACATGCCCTGGGCACTCCCCTCATCCCCATTCTTTGGGCCTCTGGTAGGTAACCAAACCCCTTCCCTACTCCACAGTCTGCCCGAGGACACAGGCTACTTGAGAAGTACAGATCATCCATCCAGAAACATACAAATGTACAGTAAAAGCATGAGACACCAATGACACTACTTTCTTTCCAGAAAGAGACAATAAATTTCCCCACGCTATTGGATCACAAGAGTGCAGGAGAGGATCTTAACTTCACCTTGCAGTGATGCAATGAACTCATACACTTCCTCCACACTCCAACGACTGGGATTGCTGGACAGGAAGACTGGGTTGATGCCGTGTAGATCTGGGGTAGGTGGGCCCATACTAGAGTTTGCCAGGTCCCTCTCTCCATGACTGGCCCTTACTGACAGGGGTCCTGGAGATGTAGGGGACAGAGCTTCATCATAGCTGGAGTTATCAGAACCTCTACTCGAGTCTTCCTGGCCCTACGTGCCCATAGGAAAGAAAAAAAAAGTGTTTTGTAAGAAATTCACAATTGCTACGTGCAAAACAAGCCACTGGGAACAGCAGATGTTGTCAAAACAGTCTGGAGCAACTGTCTTAAGCTGCTGGTGCAGGGGCAGCTGATACAAGAGCTCCCTGATGCCAGAAAGGGAAGACTTTACTCTTGCCTCCCTTCCTCTTCCTTCTTATCCTCCCCCAGCCCATTCTGCTTCCTCACATCAGAGATGAAGCTCATTCGCAGAATCACACAGAATGGTTTGGGTTGGAAGGGAAAGATCATCTAGTCCAAACCCCAGTCATTCTATAATCTGATTCAAATTATTCATGTGGAAGAATGTCAATCAAATGGGAAAAGCAGATAGCTTTTTACTTTTCTACAACCTTTCTACAAAGGCTATCTCTGATCTCACTGAAACCTCTGAGACACACATGGGAGTGAACACAGCAAACAGAACATGTACAAACGTGAATCCACTTTCTGCAGTTGATGAGCGATTAGAACACCTCACTGTGCCTTGTATAACAAGTGTCAGTGTGCACTTGGGACATCCTGTACAATTACATTCAACGTGATAAAGTAGTACATCCAAAGTGACACCTTTTACACTGTGACCTGCCTTGACAGAGGCAGACAGGACTATGGCCTTACCCTGTGCCGCTTGCCCTGGATCTTTGTCCGAGCAATTTCAGAGCTGCTGCGCCGTGATCCCCGTCGGCGCACACGAGCATAGTTAGCTTCCTGGAACTCCTTCATCTTCTTTCTCTGCAGACGAAACTGATGGCTACAGCTGACATTGTACCTCAAGTAAGTAGAAGCAGAGCAGCAGTTAGGAAACAGCAACTATCTAAACTTAACTGCTTCTCCTTCCTGTAGATGGGGATACAACTCCTCTTTACCATCAAGTTCTGTTCCTCCTCCTTCTTGGAAGGAACCAGTCCAGACTTCAGACACAAGCAGTATTTGGAGACCAGAGTATTGATCTAACATCTGAAGGGTCAATTAAGTCATTCCCCTAAGGAAAAACAGACCCGTAAGAAGCACTCTGCTATCAACAGGAGGCAGCAATGACTAGTCTAACTTCTCCTCAGGCTTCTACCCCATTGGTCCCTCGTGTCTTTGTCTAGTACCAATGCAGCAGTCAGCTACCAGTATGCATTCATTTAGTCAGTCAAATGCATGTTTGAAGGTTTATTTGGAGCCCCAGAACTTCCCCTTTCCCACTCCATTTTCTGAACGTCAGTAATCCCGTTTACACTCCACACTGCATCCACCTGTCCAGAATGAGAAGCATTCATAAATCATTGCGAATCTCAAAGTACCTCTGTGGCCAGTGCATCCCATGGAAGGATCAGATGTACTTAAGTGTTGTACACTACACCTGGAGAAGAGGCACATGCCCGGCTCAAGAGAATGTATATCCAGAAAAAATGAAGATTATTTCTTGCTATTACCTTTTAGCACAGGTCATAGAACAAAATCTCTTGGAGCCACGGAACTGGGTTGCTGGGGCATACTTCCCACAGTATTCACACTTCAGCAGGTTTGCCTTCTTATCAAGCTCTAGTGAGATACAGAAATACATACCAGTTGATGACCTGAACCCAAAACAGATCACACATAATGATTCCCCATTCTGCTACTCTTCTTCTGAGCAAGCAGATACCAAGGACTGTTCTCTGCTGAATCTATCAAGCAACTAGCCTGGGAAAGAAGCTGGGGAAACTGGCAGAAGCTTCACTAATTAGGACTGCAGGATACTGAACAGAGGAGCTTACTTCTTGTCAATACAGATTTGATGAACAACCAAAAAATAGCATCTCCCTCATATCCTACATGGCTGTGAGGGAAATCTCCATCACTGCACTCTCTGCCGTGTCCACACATCCTTCACAGTCTTCAGTCCTTAGAGACAGGTACAGTTCAGATTCTCCTGCTTACTACTGATACAGGGTGCGTTAGATCGTATTGACAACAACAAAAAAGTACTCTCCTCTGGCAGTCAAGAAAAGTTGATCCTAGGAGTCTCTGAGGAGTTATCAGGAAGATAGAAAGAAACAAGTCTACAATCTATAAAGTTAGTAATACAACATCAGAGAGAAACTTTCAGTAACCCTAGCTAGGCCTCCTGGTGCTGAAACTCACCCATGGAAGCACAGTCCCCTCCTGGAGAATTGCTGGACAGGTTTTCATTCTGGCCAGAAGGAGCCTCTCCCTGCATCGGTTTCTCAGATTCTTTCAGCAGCTGAGAACAACCCACCTGGACAGGAAGAGAAGGAGCCCATGAGTAAAGGATTCTCTGTGTCCACCAGCCTCTTTGAGGTATATGCCACTCACACTTTATTACAGATCAGAAGAATCCCTCTGCCTACTAAGGAAGGAAAAATGCTGAATAAAGTTGTTATTCCTTCCTCACAGACTTGGTGGTTCATACAAAGATGACCAAGTACTATCTGCCCTGAATGTCCTGCAATTCCATGTAACTGCATTTCCCCTCACTTTAACTTTGTTTGCTGCTTGTTCAAAATGTCGTGTGTCTTTTCCTTCACTAAAAGTCAAAGAAAAGCTTCGTATAATTCCTGCATAAATTATTGCTTTGGGGACTACTGGAGAAAACCGTTCCCATCACATCACACCACACTTGGTTTACTCCTTCCAACCCATTCTCTAATGCCACCACTTATGCATGACACCTCCCTCCTTTCCCTTCTTCTTTACTGTCTGCATCTCAAGCTAAAAATGCTAAGTTGGAATATGGGAAAAGAAATTCCCATCCAAAGAAAGTAATACACCTCCTTCCCCCACAGCAGAGTATCCCTACCGGAAAGGGCTCTGCTCCTTCTTGAATAACAAAGCCTTCAATGATGTGTGTGAGGATCTGGGGCTTGACGATAGCTTGAGGGGGTTTAGAGTCTCCCACTTGCCGGGACACCATTGCCAGGTTTGGGGTGGAAGCAGAAGTGGGGGTGACAGATGTTCCTTCACTTGAGGTGGTGTTTGGGGTTGCAATGGCAGCAGGATCAGATTTATCTGCAAAGTTACCAAGAACAAGAGTCAGTTAACCTTTGCTCCGTCTACTTCAAGTGGAATACGAAATCAGATCATAAGCACACAAGCAGAGCTCTCCTTTGTACCTCACCTCCAAGGCCACTCTTCTCCTCTATGTTTTTGGGGCTGTCCGTCACAGGAGAGGACCTGGCAGGCAGGATTGGAGTGGCACTGGGTGACGACTCCTTTTCCTCCTCTGATTCTGCCTTGCGCTTTACCGCTAAGGTCTGCGACTTGCCCTGTGTGAATAGAGGAAAAAGTAAGCAGAGAGAGGAGCTACAAAGCAAAGAAAAAGACAGATCAAAGGCAAAAGGAAGATGCATCCTGCTCCACTTCCAGACTAGCTCCTTCTGAACATGCATCTAGGTCCCTCACAATACACACCTCTACCTATGAGCATTTGCCTAGCAGGCAGCAGAACTTCAGAAGACTCACTACTTCTACACCCATCAGTTTCCAAACAGGCTTTTGGCTAAATCAGATCTGGTTTAATGAAGGCAAATCAAAAGAGTAGGGGACACATGTTGGACAAGTGGTGTCTCCCCACTCTAAAAAAAAAAAAAAAAAAAAAAAAAAAATCAGATAAATCCTGTGACACCTTCCTAAAGAAGCATCCAATTTATAAAGTCTTAGCAACTGGCTAAGGATATCTAAGCTGGCAGAGTGCTGTTGTCCAGGTAATTAGGCAGGCCCTAGATGGACAATTCACAGCAGCAATCTCTGTGGAACATGAGTCATCTGTTTTCCTCTGCATAGCCTGCTGCTAGGGGATCCTGAGCCCTAGAGTCAGTACCACACACCAAGGGGTCTCTGACCCATAGGTATCCACACCCAGTGAGGACTGGGGAGTTCAGTCTTTATGGCCCACTCAGCTCTAATCTCTCTCCTGAGAAAGACAACAAAAAGCCAGTTATTGTGTGTATTGGGTTTATGTGGCAAGGTCTTGCTAGTGAAGGGGCTGCTAGGGTGACTTCTGTGAGAAGACACCAGAAGTTTCCCCCATGTCCAATAGAGCCAGTTCCAGCCAACTTCAAGATGCACCTGCTGCTGGCCAAAGGCAAGCCCATCAATTACACTGTTAGCACCTCTGTGGTAACATATTTGAGAAAGGGTATAAAATACTGTGCAACAGCAGCTGGGAGAGAGAAGTGAGAATATGAAAGAGAAACAACTCTGCAGGCACGAAGGTCAGTGAAGGAGGAGGAAGATGTGTTCCAATTGCCAGAGGAGAGATTCCCCTGCACTCCATAGTGAAGACCATGGTAATTCAGGTTGTCCCCTTGCAGCCCATGGAAGTTAATGTTGCAGCAGATATACACCTGCAGCCTGTGAAGGATCCCATGCCAGAGCAAGTGGACATTCTCCAAAGAAAGCTGTGACCCCATGGAGAGCCAGCCCACACTTGAGCAGGCTCCTGGCAGGATCTATGGCCTTGCAGAGAAAAGCCCACGTGGGAGACCCACATTGGAGCAGTCTGTTCCTGAAGGACTGCACTCTGTGGAAAGGACCCATGCTGGAGCAGTTTGTGAAGAACTGTGGTCTGCAGAAGGGGCCCACACTGGAAAAGTTCATGCAAGACTGCATCCCATGGCAGGAATCCCATGCTGCAGCAAGGGAAAAGTGTGAGGAGGAAGGAGCAGCAGAGACAAAACCACTACGAACTCCCCATACTGACCACAACCCCCATTCCCTCTCCTCCTGTGCTGCCCATGGGGGAGGAAGTAGAAGAGCCAGGAGTGAAGTTGATCCCATGAAGAAGCAGGGGGGCGTGTTTTTAAATTTGTTCTTATTTATCAATATCCTACTCTGATTAACTGACACTACATTAAATAAATTTCCCTAAATTTAATTTGTGACAGTAACTGGTAAATGATCTCACTGTCCTTATCTTGACACACAAGCAAAGAGCTTTTCATTGTATTTTTCTCTCTCTGTCCTTTTGTGAAGGGGGAGTTGTAGAGCAGCTTGGTGGTCATCCATCAGCCAGCCAAGGTGAACCCACCCCATTGATAAATAGGATATTTAGTATGTAATGTGGACACTTTTTCCATTTGGGGCAAGGTCTGAGTCTCACCTATTTACGACATGCAAGCCTGAGTGATAATGTGTAAGAGAAATGCTTGTAGACAGTAACCCCAAGGGTTGGATTGGGCATGTTTTCGACAGGAAAAAGCCTCCAAATCCCTTTACCCCAACCCTTTACCCATCCCACTGACCTGGGCCTGGACTGTGATTGGTGTCCTAGGCATGAACAAAGAGAATCCATATGATATTCTCCTTCTCAATGGTATCACTTACTGGCAACTGGACAGACTGCATGTAGAATGCTGCTGGCATCTGAGCCATAACTGGAGAGGAGGCTGCACTCTTCACCATGTGGGCCGTGCCTTGAACTTGTGCCAAATTCATCCCTGTGGTGAGAGGAGGGGCTTCCTGTGAGGATGCTGGAGCTGATGATGATGAAGGGGAAGCAGCATGGGCCTGGGAAACAGGCTGGACCACGGCTGGTATTCCCCGTGATGTTGGCACTGCTGCAGCAATCTGAGCCAAACCCAGTGCTTGGGCTTGGCCTGCGCCCTGCTGCCGAGTACCCACCACCTGCACTGGGATGTGTGGTGGAGGCTGTTGTGTTGCTGACATTTTGGTAGGCCCAAGCGGAGGTGGTTTGATAGGGGTGACCAGAGATTTTGACTGAATTGGAACAGGTGACTTGGTGGCTGGCTGGCAAGGACTGTCCTGCTGGAGCTGCACAGGCTGTGGCTGGGACTGCAACATAGGTTGCACCACAAGAGTCTGAGCCTGCTGCTGGTTTTGAGGCGGAACCTGCTGCTGGGGAGGCTGAGCATGCTGCTGCTGTTGGGTTAGAGGTGGTGCTTGCTGCTGTTGCTGCTGTTGGGCCAGCTGAAGATGGGTGGCTGTGTGGAGGAGCTGGGACTGGCGGTGCTGGAACTGCTGCTGGTGATGAATGGCAATCTGCTGCTGGATCACCACTTGCTTCTGCAGGTGAATCTGCTGCTGCTGCTGGATCAGCGAGTGTGGCTGGATCTGTGTGTATGTGGCTATATGGAATACAGCGTGGGCAAAGAGAAGAGCACAGAAGTTAGCAGTAGTGCAGATGGAAACAACAACAACAAAGGCAGGCAGTCACTGCACTGGTTTGAGTCATTAAGCTCCAGTTAAGCTCCATGACTGACAGCTTACTGTCAGAGGACATGGGGGACTAAATCAACTTATTTTGCTAATAGAGAGGGATAATCCCTAGAGAAAAGCACCCAGGAGCCCAAAGGCCGGGGAGGCACATTGCAAAACCTAACTCACAACTGGGATTATCAAATGTTTCTCTTGCAAAACCCCAGTGGCCTCAAGAAGAACAAGTCTGCACTTACCTGAGCTGATTAATGTCTGGCTGGGTGCTGGTGTCGCAGTCCTGGTCAAGTTCATGCCCACTGTTTGCTGTCCACTGCTGTCCATTTCACCCTTCTTTGTGGCTGCATTTTCTGCCTCCGTCTGGCTTCTCTGACTAACAGTCACAGCCTGGGCAGCTGCTACTGGTAATGGCTGAACCACCCCTGTGCCTTTCCTCTGGCAACTGCCAGTGGTGGCCGCCAAGGTAGTCTGGCTCAATCCTGATGAGGTCTGGATCCCACCACTTGCCACCACACCTCCGGAGACACCATTGCTGCCTGCTGCCCCCTGGTTCAAGTTGATGGACTGGCCTGTGCTGCCAGAGGAGGTCTGAGGCACTGCCAAGGTCTGCCCTGTGCTGGTGGCCTGTGGTAAGCCTGAAGCCTGGGAGCTTCCTGGCAGAGCTGCCTTCTGAGCAGAGCCCTGGAGCTGAGCACTAGAGGCTGAGGTCTGTTGGCTCCTCACAGCCAAGTTCTGCACCTAGAAACACATATATAAAACAGAATCTGTTTGCTTTACATATGTTATTTACTGGAAGTTTGGCAGAGAACAGATAAGCAACACTACCAGGATGCGGGCTAAGATGATGCTTCAAGTCTCGCATAGGGAGCTGGCTAACGCTGCAGGGCAAAGCTCCAGAGTCGCCCTCCCCAGGGAACACATCATCCGGAACTCCTTCCTGCCCCATCTCTGATGGAAGTTAAAGATCTCGTGGCACTTTCTGAAGAGCACGTGAGGACACTACCATTCTCTGAGGCATGGGACAGCCTTCAGACCTGCCTACTGTGCCTTCGCATTGGTAGGACCTGGTTTAGTGTGGCTGTAAAAGTGCTGAGACTTTCCTTTAAAGACCAGTCATTCCTTTTCAATTTTTGTGCCCGCTGCGTGGTGCTTTCCACTCAGCAGGGCCACAGATCTACTCATGGCCTGCAGCCCTTCCAATTTCATCAGTTCCTCTGCATTTTGGTGCTGCCATCCTCTGTATTTACTCCTCCTCCAAATGCAGTGTTATCTTAAAGTCTGATGGTGGCTGACTTTCCTTGAAAGAAAGTACTCCAGACAAGAAAAATATGAAGTAGCCAGAAATCCCAAGAATGACTGGGATAGGACAAGGAAAATACCAAACCATGACAACTCCCTGACATGGAGAATTACTTATAGATGAATACAGTAGCTAAGACCTTGCGGCCTGTTTGGTCTTTGGCATTTTTACAACACATTACTGAGTGAAAGAATACTGCCACTGGCAAAGACTCTACATTGCAGAGCAACTGAAAACTGGACATAGAACTCAACAATTCTTTTCACACAATGAGAATCATGAAACTGTGAAGATGGGACTGGTCCAGCCTGTGGCTCACCCCAGAAATTTAATCAGAAATGAATCCCATCTCTGGAGGCAAAAAAATCAAACATTAAAAAACAGTGGCAAGAAAGAATAGAATCTCCTGCCTGCACAGGGGCATAGGCTGGGTATAAAATAGATCTCTCTGCTGTACAGGGACGGCTGGAGACAATGACCAGAGTGTGGGGTGACAGAGGAATAGGGGAAGGGGAGGACTCTAGGAGGGGATGTCACTGACCTGGTCTGTGTCTGCATGGACCCCAGGAGACTGAGTGGGTGGTACCTCCTGCTGGACAGCGGCCACAGCCCCGTTGGGCATCAGGATGAGTTGGGAGGCAAGAGGCACATTGCGGCCCAACGTCCGGTTTACCTGCAACAAGTTCCCCAGCTGTGGCTGTTGAGGGGAGGGTCAAGTGATGTGGAATGAAAGGAACGGAGGGAAAGAGAGAAAGAAAGACAGCGAACCACAAGCAAACAGATTACAAAGCAACACTGGGCTGCAATGTCACACATTGCAAAACCCCCAATCTGTAACACTGAACATAACTCTCAGGAGCAGGAAACTGGGAACGGCTTCCTTATGGAAAGAAGCACTCCTCTATCAAACATGGGCTCAGGCCAACTCTCTCAGAGTGCCCAAGGCTGGCTAAAAGACTAGGGTATCACTGAATTTTCAGATGTATATCCAGGACTGGATGAGAAACAGTGATGGAAGACATACATCCAAAACGACGGCTGCTTGAAAAGAAGGGGATTACAATCTGTATCTAAAGTCAGCAGAGACACAGAAAATATTTTTCCAGGTAGGTAACCAAACCCCAAAGTGACTACATAGTCAAGCCTAATGTTTTCTATTTAGCAGCACTTCAAAGAGATTAAAAGGATGACGTATTTGTTCATGTTGATTTATATTTCTAGACTTACTTGAATTCTGACTTACATCCCTGAGCTCAGCAGTGGTAGAAGAAAGTCATTTACTATATATCTGTTCCAGCATTGAACCAGAAGAGTGACTCTATTTCTATGAGCTATATTCAAGTCTAGGACATATATTTCACATTTACAGTCTAGTGAGAAGTGCCATGGGATCTTTAACATCTATGCAGAGCAGAGGCAAACTTGGGGTTTCAGGGACACAAGGTTCCCCACCTGAATTTAAAATATAGCGAATCATTCTTAAAGCTAGAGTTAGTCCAGAGGTGTTGGTAATCTCAAGCTGGTAATCTCAAGCAGTGAAACACTGAAGAGGCTAGGAAGTGGGGTTAGTGGTCAGGACATATTTTGCATACACGTCTCTTACCCGGAGATACATCTGGGCCTGTGACTGGTTGAGAGGAGGTGAGGTGGTATTCCCAAGGAGCACAGACTGTGTCAGGGTTGTGGCACTGGGAGAACTCACGCTCTGTGACCGACTGATCAGTTGAGCAGCCGATGTGGTGGCTAGGTTGATCTTAAAACAGAGAAAAGCCCCAAATCATATACGAAAAATCAGAGGCAAAGAAGTAAGTACAAATTCACTTACTGGGGTACAGCCAGAACAGAAATTTTACAGTTCTTTTCCTGTATCCCACAGGGGATCAAGAAGAAAAAAAGTTCTTGTCTTGGCTTTTCTTAGAGGCCATGCAATCTAAACTAGCCAAAACCCTGGATACTAATCTCATTTGTATGCTGAGAACTGAGTATCACTGCTAGCATGTAACAAGAGACACATAATTTTCTCCAGCCTCTTATGTAAAGGAAAAACCAAGCAAAGTAAATCTTTACGCTACCTATTCATCTACTCTCTGAACAAATCCCAGTTCCTCAATAGTCACTACAAAACCAAACTTCCTCTCATTTAACAAACTGCTTCTCCTGGTTTCAGCTGGAATGGAACTGATTTTTTCTTCTTAGTAGCTAGAACAGTGCTGTGTTTTGGATTCAGTATGGCATTTGGCATTAAAAGAATGCAAATAATATACAGATATTTTTATTTCTTGCTAAGAAATCAAGAACTTTTACATTTCCCATGTCTTACTAGAGTGCAGGTGCCCCAGAAGCTAGGAGGGAGCACAGCCAGAGCAACGAAGCCAAACTTGCCAATGGAATATTCCATATCATAAACGTAATCCTCACTTGAGCCTGTGTTCTCTGGGAAGATGGGGCTCTCTCCTGAGATTAGTTTTAGGATTTTCCCCTTCAGGACTGCTAGCTAGGAATGAGGTGGGCTTCAATCAGTGGGTGGTGAGCAACTGCACTGTGCATTACTTATGTGAATCATCTATTACTGCTATTATTATCATTATTAATTTGATTTTAGCTTATTTCAATTATTAAACTGTTCTTACCTTGACTCACAAATTTTACTATTGCTTTTTTTTCCCCAATTCTTCTCCCCATCCCACAAGGAGGGGACAGGAGTGAGTGGCTGTGTAGTGCTTAGTTGCTTGTCTGGCATTAAACTGTGACACTACTACTCTGCCCAAGAGAAAAAGAGCATTCCCTTTCGAGCTGCTTATGACTCCTTCTTGGAAGTCCTGATCCTTTCCTAATCCTTAACAATCCACAGCAAAGAGAGATCAGTGTCCACCTTTCCAGCTATGAGGCCTCTCCCACTCAGAAACCTTCCCTGGTCTCCTCAATCCCTAGAGAAAATGACAGCACCCCAAATCCTCAAAGTTGTCTGCATATTTGTGGATTCCCAGCATTCCTAGAAGCTATGTTTCCATGGCCAACTGCCTTCCTAAAAGACAGAGGAAAAAGAACAAGGCAAGGGGCAGGAGGGATGTTTTGATATGTGTGTGAAGGAGCAGTTACTTACAGAGGCCTGAGTGGTGGTGGTCTGTTGTGGGGTGCTGGTGTTGGGGGAGCTGGCCTGTCTACTGGCTGCAATTGTAGCCTGCAAGAGAGATTGACAGAGAAATGAGTACCTAGAACAAGCTTTTCAACCTAGTCAAAATATTTGGCTTTGTCAGAACACCCAGTCTCATCATCATCTTCTCCCATTACTGAGAACAGGAGTAGAATCACAGAACCATACAATGGTAGGGGCTGGAAGGGACCTCTGGAGATTATTGAGTTCAACTCCCCTGCCAGAGCAGGATCACCCAGGGCAGGCCACACAGGAACAGATCCAGGTGGGATTTGAAAGTCTTGAGAAGGAGACTTCACAGCCTCTCTGGGCAGCCTGCTCTAGGGCTTCATCACCCTCCCAGGGAAGAAGTTTTTCTTCATGTTGAGGTGGAACTTCCTGTGTGACCTTTACCTCTCATCTGATCACAGGGCACCACAGAAAAGAGACTGGCCCCTTCTACTTGACACGCATCCTTCAGATATATGTAAACATTGATAAGATCCCCTCTCAGTTTTCTCTTTTCTAGACTGAACAGCCCCAGGTCTCTCAGCCTTTCCTCATAAGACAGATGTTCCAGTCCCTTTATCACTCTCATAGCCTCCCTGGGACTCTCTCTAGTATTTCCCTGTCCATCTTGAACTGGGGGTACCAGAACTGAACACAATACTCCAGATGTGATCTCACTAGGGCAGAGTAGAGGGGGAAGAGAAACCCCCTTGACCTGCTGGCCACACTCTTCTTTATGCACCCCAGGATACCAATGGCCTTCCTGGCCACAAAGGCACATTGCTGTTCCATGGATAACTTATTGTCCACCAGGACTCCAAGATCCTTCTCCATGGACCTGCTTTCCAGCAGGTACGATCTAACCACACAAGCAACAAATTTCAGATTATAGCAGATATGGTTCATGAAGGAACGTAAATATTGATAGGGCTTCCTCCCACCATGGTCGCATGGGAATTTCACTATATGAATTTAGGTAGTTTTATAACTAAGATTTGTGCAAAACTGGTGAGAATATTCTATTCCCTCTAGGCTAGAAAACTGCAGGTAGGTATTTTGAGAACAACTAAATCCTGGACTAACAGCCAAGGAGTACAGCTAGTGATGGAGATACTGTTACACAGACAGAACTGTATTCACATTACACATAATCCATCTTCAACTGATGATAAATCCTGGTAGTAAGCAAAGTTGCTCAAGAAAAAAGTTCAAAATCACTCAACAATTATGCAACATAAAATATCTTGATTTGTATACACATCTCAATTAAAGAAACATCCTCCTGGCTGGACAAGATCTACCCCTGATTCCTCTTGCTAGTAAATGGAAAAGAAAACATGGGCTAAGTTTCAAAACAGAAAATTCAGAGGATACCACCTGAAATTTCACCCACAAAAGACCATGATTATTCTCAGAGAAGTAACAAACCATGATTAGCTTTAATACAGCTTTTAAACCCTACTGCCTCCACTGCTGTTTTAACCACACAGCTTTTATCTACAGAAGGTGCAGGGGCCACTCACAGGCCTCTGAAGTGCAAATTTCCTGATGGGGATGCCAAATTTTATCTTCCCCTGCTCTGTACCTGAAAAAACAAACAAATCTTTGCATCGGGTTTCCAGCTTACTAGCTAGCTGTTTGCATTAACTTTAAACAACACCTTTAAGGACTCATTGTCTCACTATGGATCAGGATGACCTTGGTGCACAAGTCACTGTATGAAGAATCTCTGGATCTTCCCCAGCCAATGATCCAACTCTTCTCCTTATGCCCCTTGGCAACCCACCTGCTGGACAGCAGCCAGGCTGTGAAGCTGGGCACTGTTAAGCTGCTGCTGGAGCATAAACTGATGAAAGTATTGGGCTGCATTAGGTTGTCTCTGGAGTGCCTGCAGGGCCTAGAGAAAAAGGAAAACCCAATTGTCAAAAATAGCGTGCCCTTGAAACATGATTAGAGAGCGCAATGAAGAAATATGTAACAGACATGTAACATCCCTAGAAATAAGTAACATCCCTAGATCCCATGAAAAAAGCAAAGTCACTACATTAGCACATCAAAATATGTAGCACATCTACAAATTTGTTAACAGCCTGAATCACAGGTGTATTCCAGGACAGCAGGAAGCACACTTGCAAGATTTTAATAAACTCTGGGAATCTGGGGACGTGCTCACTCAAACAGGCAGAGAAATGTTCCAGTATAGTAAGTATACAGAGAATATACACTATATAAAGGAACTGGGATGATAAACAGAATGGCTTACTCTAGAAGGGCAGCCTAAAAGCAACCTCGATGACAGTACAGATTAAGCGAAATGGACACTGAAGGAGTAACCTATAAATCATGAAGTACAGTATCAGGCTACAGGAACTAAACATTGGGCCTAGCAGGTGAATTTCTAATTCTGAACCCATGACAGTCATAGAATCATAGAATAGTAGGGGCTGGAAGGGACCTCTGGAGACTGTTGAATGCAACCCCCCTGCCAGTGCAGGATCACCCAGGGCAGGCCACACAGGAACAGATCCAGGTGGGATTTGAAAGTGTCCAGAGAAGGAGACTTCACAGCCTCTCTGGGCAGCCTGTTCCAGGCTCCATCACCCTCACAGGAAAGAAGTTTTCCCCCATGTTGAGGGGGAACTGCATTCCAGTTTGTGACCATTATCGCTCGTTCTATCACAGGGCACCACACATTCGTCTTTATGCACCCCAGGAGACCACTGGCCTTCCTGGACACATTGCTGTCGCATGGGTAATTTGTTGCCCACCTGGACTCCAAGGTCCTTCTTCATGGACCTGCTTTGCAACAAGTCTACCCCTAACCTGTACTGGTGTGTGGTGTTACTCCTCCCCAGGTGCAGGATTCTACACTTCCCCTTGTTGAACTTCATCTGCTTCCCCTTTGCCCAGCTGTCCAGTCTGCCCAGATCTGGCTGAATGGCAGCACAGCCTTCCAGTGCATCAGCCATTCCTCCCAGTTTCGTATCATCAGCAAACTTGCTGAGGGCACACTCTGTCCCTTCATCCAGGTTATTGATGATTATATTGAATATGACCTTTGAGCATGCTCCCATCTTGACACATGCCAACTCAGAGGAGGAATATGAAAAGGCTCACCACCACCACCTTCCACTGATGCCCATGACATCCCAGAACATAACCGTGTCTCACCTGTACTGCCTGTCGCTCATAGAGAGACATCTGTGATATCTGAGGACGGGTGCTTCCTCCAGAACTGGAGCTCCCACTGGTGGAGCCTGAGTTTTGCTCACTTTCGGTCTCCATGGTGACAAGATCCCAGGAGCTCAGGCTGAGACTGACTCCAGATCTACATTGAGAGAATTGGAAACTAAGTCAGGCTAGCGAAAGAACCAAACTGTATTTCCCTGCATTACACAGCTTTTTGACTGGAATATCCTAGTACCAGGCTCCTTGCACAGATTTGCTACATCACAGGGGACCAGGGATGCCAGAGTTCTGAAATCACCCAGAAATTAAACTCACATTTTAAATATTTTATTACCACAGTCAGAAATGTAGTGCACAGGTTCTCGTTTTTTTATTGCCGTGCTACAGTTGGAAGCTACAGCATCCTGAAGTCTTAAAAAGGCAGCAGAGAGAAGGAGCAGCTCCAGCTACAGTGAATCATTTCGTTACAAACCTGATCACCTCTCCAAGAGAGGCTGGTGAACTGAGGCAAATTGCACTGGGCTTCCAGTCTCCAGCTGCACTTTGGCAACTTCTGATCCTCTCCTCCTCCAGCTCCACAAGAGACTTAATTCTCCCACAACTTCGCTTTTCTAATGCAGGTATAACAACCTGGTCCCTCCTCTTCCCAGTTTAGCCCCCAGCCCTCAGCTGTTTCTTTCTGTGACCACATAGAATTTTCAGCTACCTGTTGTTCCTGATGGGTCATAACTTGAATATTAGACTGTAAGCTGGTATCTGCAGTGGCAAGTTGATTTCAGGAGGAATGGATTCAGAAGCAGAATGGATGAAGGGTTCACTGGCAACACTTGTGAGATTAAAGCTGTTGAAGAGGTCATGCAGAGACAGAGATCTTCCAGCAGCAGAAAGATGAGTTGCAGTGAATTGTAGGACTGAGAAAAGACTGGAGAAGGCTTTCATCAGCCAAGAGGAAGGGAAGCAAGACTGGAGAGCAAAGAGAGTGCTTAGAAGAAGAGTAACACATTGGGATGATCCAGAGAGTTTCCCACAGCAAGAAACATGGGCTACACCAAGAGTAACAGTAGAAGGGGTTAGAGTCAGAAAAAAAGAGTGCAAAAGTGATTATTCAACAGAATTCTATTGAAAAAAAAAAACCAACCTACTGTTTAGAAGGATATTATTCCATGTAAGACTAAAAAAAACCCCAAGCTTCTGATAGTCTCCCCTGCAACCCAGCTGAGAGACCTCTAAATGAGACCCTTAGGCTTCCAGGATCCCACAGCACCAGCACAGCCCTTGTATCTAAACCTTTTCAAATCCAGAGATTTCCAGCTTCACAGGCCTCACCAAACAACTTTTTTTCAGGTGTGTAAACAAACAGATCAGCAGAGCAGAAAAAGAGGTGCAAAACTAGTCTCAACAAAACAACGCCACTGCAGAATGTTAAAAGTTAAGGGCAGCAGATGACTTTAGAACACGGCAACAGCTTTAACACTGCAGAGGATGGCTGGCTTACTCAAGGAACTGGTATTTCCAAACCTGCTCTTCAAAAATGTGGAAAATTCTGTAACTGACAAGCAGATAGCTGCTGCTCCAGTCCTGTCTTCTCCATGCATCTTTAACTCTGCTCTCAAGTCCTGCCCAGACATTTATTTCACTGTTAATCTAACACTGGTTTCCTGCACTGCTTCATCAGTGGCTGTCAGTAATTCTGCCCTGCAGTCATCTTCTCCTCAACTGAGAGACATACCTCCCTAACTGGCCACTACTGTCTTCAGACACAGCTCTAGAAACAGTTGGTCAAGAAGCCTATCTAGTCTATAAAAGCTCTGGAGAAGACAATTGCCTTAACGATGTTCCCCAGGGAGCAGCAGTACAAGAAGTAAATGAAGAATGGAAAAAAAAAATTGTGAAGGGAGAGAATGCAAAGTTTTTGAAAGAAAGAAACTGTGGCAGATAGAGGAAGTACTTTAAATGGTATTAAAATGCAAGTCAGAGTGAAGCTACACATATTACCTCAAGTTATCTAGTAGCTCAGCTATCATTAGGAGGCAATTTCTGTTCCCTTGCTCACTCGCAGCCTCCCCAGGCAGGTTCCCAGCATTTACCTCATTCCTGGTGCTCCCTAGATTAACTTCGCAGAAAAGCTACCCTTAAGCATCATCTTCTGCCAGAACACTGAGTGGAATTAGCTTGTGATGCCACAAGTGCCAATGAGAGAGAAAAGAAGGTAACTAAGGTTCAGCTTAACTGCAGCACATACCCTTATCCTCAACAACTACACCAGAAGGAGAAACCTGGCTTCCGACTTGGTGCTCTGCCCCACCAACCTGTGCTTGCTCCATAAACAGCAGCATTGATAAGATTTCTAGCATTTTTGAGAGCTCCACATAGATCTAGATCACCTTAAAATCTGGTCCTAGAAGAAATAGAATCCTGCTGAAAAACGTCTGGGATGAGGCACATCAAAAAGTTTTGGTCTCTGTGTAGGCAGAAGGCCTTTTAGGCGCATGGATAGAGAAGCACAGTCTCCCTTTGCAGAAGGGCAGTAAGAATTTTAAATCACTAAGCAGGGTTATCCAACAAAACCCTTTCCAAACAGAAAAGTGAAAAGGCACAGTATTTCCCCAGGCAAGTTCATCTAAGGATGCAGCTCCATGGTAGTGCAATCTGATCTGAACACAGGCTATGCCTAAACTAAACAGCATGGACTACACCCTCTCCCCTTCTCTAAGCACATCTTCCAGCACCATCCTCTTAAAAAAAACCAAACAAAATCTAGTGAACACTGGGCTACCAGATCATTTGACTCAGCTAGCTACTCCATGAGATGGATAACCTACTAAAAATGATTAAACCGTAACAGGTCCCAAGTGGAAAAAAAAAAAAAACCCTCCAGAGTAAGTGTGGACATTGATGGAAATTAATCTTTCAACACAGCTAGAACTGCACCCCAAAAGGCAGACAGGAAGGATACAAAGGCCTATTAACACCATGGCAGGGATGACAGCACAGCAGAAAGGAAGAGAAGTGAGAAAAACCAGCTCATGGAACAGTACAAGCATGCAAACACGGGCCAGCCCAGAGCTTAACTCGCACTGCTCATCTCAGAACACACCACAGGTGGCCCATCTACAAGTTCCTGATCTTTCTCAAGCACAGGAGCAGACGAGTCAGGACAAACATCCACTCTAGGCACTGAACACTAGGAAGGAGGTACCGAAGTTTTACTCGCTCACCCCATCTCCTCCCCCTGTCTGGTGACTGCAGCCTGCAGAACATTTTCTAACCTCATAACTGGTTTTATCGCTTTATCCTTGAGGAACAAGCAAGATTAGCAAAAAAGATTTGCACTGGTTTGCCCACAGGTTTTGGGGGAGAAAAATTAGCAACCAGGACTACAGCTCATTCCTTGCTCTATTACTGTAGTTTTTTACAGTACAGCCTGCAAGCTGCACAAGTAGAGCCGTGTAAACTGCCGGGACAAGTTCACCGTACTCCAGGATGCTCTGGAAGCAGCAGTGGGTGCGAGCCGCTGCAGGACTCTCCCAACAACCTGTTCCCCGCTACAGGGCTGCGCACGCCCCGCCACCCGCCTTTCCCCGCCAAGCGGGGCCACAGCCGAACGGGAACGGGGTGGGACCAGCGCGCCCGTAACCCACCTCACCCACCCCAAGGCCGTCGGCAACTCCCGCAGCAAAGTTCAGCAGCCGACAGGGCGTGCGGCGCCCTGCCTGCAGCACCGATGCGCCGTGCGCGCAGCCCCGCCGCGGCGGGAGGCGGGGATCCGCCGCAGGATGCCCGCCGCGGGGAACTGAAGAACGGCGCGTGTTTAACGCCCGGCCACGGGCGGGAAGAGAGGCGGCTGCCCGGAAGGCAGGAGAGGGGGCTGCGAAGGGGGAGGAAGGTGGGGGAGGAAGGTGGGGGAGGAAGGTGGGGGAGGAAGGTGGGGGAGGAAGGTGGGGGAGGAAGGTGGG